>JAMXBB010000006.1:9392456-9617711 GCA_024138015.1 Lumnitzera littorea | reverse complement strand
CCTCTCCTTTTTATTGCTGCCCACCCACTCTTAGACCCCTACCTCCTATCTTTTGTTTATCCCCTGTTAAATTTACATCTACAAATTTAACTTTCGGTGCACGCGCCTTAAATTTAAAATTTGCTATTCAAAATTTAAAATTTGCTTAAAATTTATGACACTGAATCGCTTAAAATTTTAAATTTCAAAATTCAAATAACGCATTCATATATTCCTTGGATCTTATAAACATCAGTTTTAGGCATAGTAACAACACTTACTCTATAAATTAATTAAATCTCTCCAACTTTAACCATTTTACCTTCAAATTTTTTTTCATAATAATTCTTATATGTAGATATGTAAGTATCCATATATGTAGATATGTGGACGAATAATTTTCATAATAATTCTTATATGGGTGTTACTATTTACTAGGTAGACGATAATTGACAACTTAACAAACAACTATTGGCTCTAAGGCTATTAAACGATCGACACATGATACAAAATATTTATAAAATTATTAGAGAAATTCTAAATGAGTATGAATTAGTGAGGAAAATTTTTTTTCGTGGTTTTGATAATGCAACTGCTAATATTGCATCAATATTTGATTTGTAAAATTATTGTCAACTAGCATTGGTGGGGATTTTTTTCTACATATGTTATGCATGTTATATTCTTAACTTGTGTGTCAAGGATGGCATTGTGGCATTGTAGCTTTGCACAACAATATAACTCTGATTATGAATATCGTTAAGATAATAATAGATAGGCCGTCTCTTCACAAAAAGTGGAGAAACTTCTGCATAGAGCGTGAGAAGAGGCCTCGGGAGTTTAAAATGGATGTACAACATCGCTAGAACTCAACTTACAAGTTGTTGCATAGCACAGTTCCTTACAATGAACTGCTGTATAACTTCATAATGTACAACATGCAGTGAGTTGGCATTTTCCCTAGTAACTGGGATATTTGTATTCAATTACTTAAAGTTTTGAAAGTTTTTCATGATACTATTAAGATTTTTTATAAGTTTACAAGCCCAGTGTTCACTTGTTTGTTATGTCATAGTTATTAAATTTAGTGTGCTACTTCAGGCTTATGAGGACTAGACTTGCACGCATGTGCATACAATATGATGTTGAAGTGGTTAACTTATTATAAAAAAATTCCTCATATTTATCTCATAACAATTATTCTAGACCCTCATTATAAAGCGGAATTATTACTAATGTATTTAAAAACTTAATATGGTTACATTCAAAGATTTAACAGATTCTTAAGACGTATACAGCTTGGAAGTACAGCAAAAAGTATTGGTAGCAACGGCCGACATACAGGAGATGCTCAACTACAATCAAAGTTAGTACGGTGGCTAGTTATCAGTCTCTTCTTTGCCACCCACTAATGAACGGCATTACTTTTTTATGGGTGAGCAGTTACTAATGTAAAAATTGAAGAGACAACGGTTTGGTGGTTTAATATTTGAGATACAACATTAGACCAATATGAAATTCGAGTTTTTAGAAAATATCTTCATCAAGGACTTTGATATTTTAAAGTAGTAGCAAAAGTATAGAAGGGACTACCTACTACTATCTTGCATCGCTAGTAAAGTACTTACTACTCCGGCTTCAACGGTCACCGTTAAGCAAGTGTTTAGTACAGTAAGCCTAATCATCAACAAATGCCGAACCTCCCTATTTGTTGTTAATGTTGAGGTAAATGCTTGCATAGAAGATTGGTACAAGGCGACCTGTAGACGACAAGAACCATGCGGGACATCAAGTGAGGAAGATGATTATTTCAACAACTGGAATCGATCTAATAGAAGCCCAAGCTCACTCGCAGGTTCCACTCCTACTCATGAACATGAACAGTTACCTCAAGATGATTTATAGTAAGTTTTCTTTTCATCCTTTATGAAAAGGTTTTATCACGTAGAAAAATCTTTTTTACTTGTCCAAAAAAAAAAAAAACTAAATGGCATGATTTTCCTAAAAGTGCTGATATAGTATTAGGTTTTTCCGAATTATGATTGACTAAAATTATTTTCCTTCAAAAAATTAAACTTGGATAGTCACGTACACTTGAATACTTTTTTGAAAACGTAAAATTGATCAACAAATTAAAGGTTTTCTAAAAATTCAAACCGAACTATGGCGGTTGATTTCGATTAGTGGATACGTAAACACTTTTTGGGTAACCGTAAAGTAAAATATTGTAAGAAATATTTTCTCTCCAACCACTTTACTCTACTTGATCAAATTAGGACATTAGGTGATATGGATTGCGTTAAGGATAAACAAGGCCGGTTGTTGGGGTGGGTTCGATCCTTCCGAAGGAACGAAAATAGAATGGGTTTAATGAGAGTTTTAGTGAATCCGTGAGTCACCTAATCGAATATGGCGCAATAGCTAGATTTTACACGATCTAAGACTTGCCGGATATGACTTACCGGTCCGAGTCATAGGGTTGCTTGCTACAATCTTTACTAAAGGGATTGATAATAGCTAGTAAAAGAGAGCTTTATGAGAGAAAAGACTTAAAGGGGGGGTTTTTCATTGATGTTCTTCTATTATCCGTATTGTTACAAATGTTGCTATTTATAGTGGTCTTAAACCTTAGTGACAAAATTGTAAATAATGTATAAGGCTTGGGTTTATTAAACCTTGAAGAATTGGGTCTATTAAACCCTAAAGAATTGGGTTTATAAATAAAATAAAAACAAACATGTACAAAAATATAAAACTATTCATTTTACAGGGAAGTTGGTATGCAGTTATTCGGCATGTCCTAGAAGTAGCCTTGCATTGCTTGGCCGAGATACCAGAGAAGACGGTCTATAATTGCCGAGTTCTAAAATTAGTCGATATTAGTTTCTCTGTGTCTTGTTGAGTGGATTCAACTCTCGAAGACGTAAGTTAGTCGGCATTAGTCTCCTTGTGTCTTACCGAGCGGATCGCTTTCAAAAACGTGATAGCTCAGCATATCGGCAGACATGAAGCCGAGTAAATAATTGGTTAAGTATGGGTGAGGATTAAGCCTTTTGCTTATCGGCACTTTAGTTGCAAGAGATAGGGTTATTCGGCTCGGCAGACAGAATGAGTTAGCAAGTAAGTGAGCTCGGCCTTAACAGTTGGGTTAGGTCGGTATCCTGAAGCCTATCATTAGGTATTCATATTATAAGAGACTTTTCTATATTTTATTTTATTTTCATTTTTAATGTATATTTTATGGATGGATTGAAAAAAAAAAAAATGGTTGAAGGATTGGTAATGCGAAAAGGAAAAAAAAATTATGTAAAGACTTAGGAGAGAAAAGAAAAAATGGTTTAAGAACCGTGAACTGGTAGGCCACATAAACCAATCCTGAACCGCCGGATTATGGGTTGATCGCGGTTTAACGTGACCTTGACCTATGAACTAATGGTTCAGGGTTGGTACGAACCACCACCTAAGTCTATATGTGTCCATTGTCTTTGGTATTTTTTTTCTTTTTTCCAAGAAGAATCTATTAAGTGGTTATAGGTTTTTTTTTTTTTTTTTTTTTTGAAATGTTGAAATTTTTCGTAATTTTTCAATTTTCATTCTTCTATTTGGTAGACATTTTTTCCACTTAAAAAGAAGCCATTGTTTCTAAAAATCTTAATTCACTATTGAAACCCTAATCACGAGAAACATCTAATTCTCAATTGACAAAAGCGTAAAAAGGAATCCATTAACCAAAAATCCTAACTTTTGTGAGAAAGACCTATTATCTACAAGAAAACCCTAATTTAGGGAAGAAAAAACCTATGTAAAGAAGGCCATTTATCAACTAAAACGCCCTAATTTTGTAAAAGCCACTAATTATTAACTAAAAGCCCTAATTTTGTTAAAAAAACCCTAAGTATGCTTCTATTACTATATTGTGTCATTTTTCTTGAAATTGAAAAATTTTAATGAAACCCAAAAATGAATCAACTCAAAAAATCTATATTCAACGAAAAAGGAAAGTCAAATTAATCCTTATTTTCCACAAAAAAAAAGAAGTCTCAGAATATAATGATTAGAAGAAACACAATCCTAGATCACCCAGTCGCAAATCCCACTCCACCGTATTTTTCTTATTTTTGGAAAGAGAGATTATTAAATTGACAAAAATTTAAAGTATAAGCACTTATGGTGTTTTGTGCCTAATTTTAACGTTAGGCCCTTTGTGGTCCAGTGTTAATATGTTACATCAAATGCCCATGGGTTCTATAATTACTTGCGATGGATATGTGCGTGTCAATATTAAATGTAACAGTATGATAAAATTTATATAATTATACAATTACCAAATCATATCATATACACAATCAATAATTTAAAGAAGAAAGAAAATAATGCGCAAACAGTATAGAAGTGCGTGAACAAAAAAAGAATAATTATATAACTGCAGTAATACATCATAAATATGTTTATCAAAATATACTCAATATGTTAATTGGATTTAATTTATTTCGTTGCCTAAAAAAATTAGTGAGTGAGATATTGGTCGGGTAATTTTATACATAAAATATCGCTTTATTACAACATATCAATGTATTACGTTAATGTTATTATTAATTAAATAGAAACAAAGAGTTGAGATAAACATAGTGAAATTACAATAATAATCCTTGACGTTTTTGGAATAACGGAGGTGTAGTTAATGAAAGGGGTTAAATAAACTTGAAAATGAAACAACATATATTTTTTAAAAAAATACTAATGATGTGTCAATATATTAAAATTTTATTATTATTTATATACCATTTATTAATTTATCGATTTATGTAGTGTGTTAGTACAATTGAATCTTTTCTTTAATCATAAACCGTAGAAGAAAGTATAAACAAAGAAATATATGCATTACAAATATTGATATCAAAATATTTCCGACGACCATTTATTAAAAAAAAAAAAGAAACGAAATTACGTCAGATAAAGTTTACAATCAATCTGACTACAAATATTGTAGCGTAAATAGAGAGATAAGGTCGAATATATCACCCATGTTATTCTAAGAATTGTCATATTAAAGAAAAGGCGGTAGTTCAGCCAGTGGTTGTAGGAGCAATAAAGAATTCATCCGTCATCATCGATGGCGATGACTTGCTAATGCTCGGTACCGAAGCAACGGCGGCGAAGCCGTCCACAGTGGCCACCATGGAAGCCCTTTGTTCAGCAAACGGCAAAATACACCCTTGGATCGGCTTTCTGACTCACACCTCCAACACACTTGTTCTTGATCCAATCATATATGTTGTAAGATGGAGGAAACTTAATTGCACGTTGTTAAAATCGCGTGTTAATCATGATTTCATGAGTTTATAATTTTATGATATTTTTCTTAAGAAAAATAGAAGTAAAATTGTTTATATATAAACTTTTAGAAAAATTATGAATTTTGATATATAATTTTATAAATTTATGATTTTATTGATTTGATATAATTTTATCGATTTTATATATTCAAATAAATAGTAGAATCACGATTTAGATAACCATTAACATGTCTTTTAATATAGGAATAGTGTAAATTTTTTAGGGGACTTTTGAACGGCCAAAATGCAAAGGAAAAAAAATAAAAAACAGTTTGGTAGAGAAGTCTTTTCATACATATCCTATACATGTCTACCGTTCTTTGTAAAAAAAATATATATATATATAAGTACAAATAAAATAAATTTAATTACATATTTACTAAGACTAAATTGTATCTTGAAAATGTGATATCATAATTTATAAAAATATCATATTTATAGAATACGATTCAATGAATTGATACCATCGCTAAATCATATTTAATGTATATGGTTTTATTATTTTATTTATTATTTCTATTGAATAGATAATATAGATTATGTGATGTTATAGCGGTTAAGGTGCATGCTATAAGACATTAGGTTTTGGGATTGAAACTAGGTGGAAGCATTGTTATATCTTTTATTTCCAGTATACACTTATTTTACACGTAATAAATACAACATTGCCTTGCAACACAACCACTCTAGAACTTGTATCTTATATAAGTATTTTATGAAACCTATAAATTTTTTCTTATTTTTCATAAATTTCAATTTCACATATCTTTTTATAGAAAATTCTAGTTGTATTTTTCTTTTTCCATGCTAAAAAATTGCTTGTCAAACATTATACAAAATGTTAGTAAAACATTTAAATAGAAAATAAATGAGGGTGTATGCACACATACATGAAAAAAAAAAAAAGAAGAATATAGAAGTTATTTAAAATCAATAAGAAATAATACCTCTTGAAGTTTAAGGCTACTATATTTAGGATTAGATTATTAGCTTAAGGTGTAGAGTTTGAATTGTGTTTCAACTATTTCTTTTTAACATCAATAAAATAGTGTTTTTATTATTTTGGCTTTTTTTATCAATAAAAATTAAGATTGTTTTTCATTTATTAATATTATATTGTATTATTTGATAAATTCTTAAGAGTTGGTACATAGTATCGTAGAACCTATATATTGTATGACTTAGAGTACATTTCAAAGATAGATACCGTATATGAAGATATTTAAAATTGTATAAGCGAGTTAAATGGATAAATCTAATCCGACCCATTTTGGCCAATAGGTTAAATGGGCCAATTAATCTTGGTCTACTTTATAAATGGGCCAGAATTTGCTAGCTGCAACTTGACTTGTACAGGATAGTGAGTTAAACGAGCTAACTTATTTACTTAGCCCATTTAATCTACTTAAATAGTGTTGTAGGTTAAATAAGCCAACCTAGCATATTTAACACATTTTTATGTTTTTATAGATTAAAGGGTTAATCCAACATATCTTATCCACTTATATTTTAAATATTTTTAATTGAATACTATCTTTACTACATTTTACCATACAAGTCAACATAACTACTTGGGAAAATAAGTCACAATTTATTGTCGGTCTCACTTCCTCTTATTTTATTTGCAATACTTAATACAAAAATTACTATTGTGTAGATGAGGTATTAAATCATTTACAATTAGGAAAAGGTGGTATGCCAAATATGTTTTTTGCACAAATCACAAAAGGAATCACATGCCACATACTTTTGAAAAGTGTATCCAAATAACAAATTCAAAAAAAGTTGCTTAATACATTACATCAAATAATTAATCTAATAATTTTGATGAATAACATTAACGCACTTCATTAGTTGGTATTACCATTTAGGTATTCGCGTATATGTATATTGAAAAATGTAGACTATGTCCTTAATTTTTCAAATATCTAAAAAAAAAAATTATAAAAAAAAGCAGGCCAACCTATGAACCCATGAATTATATGAGTTGAAAAACTTGACCTTAACTTACTTTTGAAATGGCTTAAACTTATTGACTCATGGATTAAAATCTATTTGCACAGTTCTAGTTATCATACCTGTATTCACTTTGTATGAGTAGCTTTGAAGAAATTAATATTTCAAACCTACTATATAACCTTCGATATTTATTAAGGATTTATCCGATCAAGTATGATATGGATAAGTGTTTTATACGATAGGATTACTTACTCACTCGAAAAGAGTTTTTTGAAGAAACCTTATCATCACGTAGCATAAGACAAAGAATCCCTAAAAAGAGTAGTCACGTAAGATCTCCATAACGATATTTGAAATTGTTAATTATTATATTCAATTAAATTTTTACTTATTTAATTTACTGTTTCACATTTTTACATATATAATTCATTCTAAAACTAAACAGTATTTTTCATAACATTAGTTAAATTAGTATTCGCATTTAACGACTTTGATGCTTCATTCACAAAAGTTAAAAGTTTGATTGATAGTGTAATACCTCCGTTATTCTTTTCCCTTCTACGACATTTTAAGCTTAGATGTTGACGTCTTTTGGATGGAGAAAATATATTTCCAGAAAGATGACAGCGAAGGACACTAGCTAACATAATGTCTTTTTCTCTTATAAAGTGAACGTGTTGTCCCTTGTTCGAGTGAGGGCGAAAAAAAACCAAGGGCAAAGGCTCTTAGGAGAAGCATCTTTTTATTAAAGAAATAATCATATAAAAGTTAACATGTCTAGAAAAAGAAAACCCTACCCCAAATATGCATTTATACTGTATCTATTTTCTGCAAGGATGTAAGAGTTTATTTCTACCTTAGAGCATCATAATTAAGGTAGTCACATTAGTGAAACGTTTGGGATCGACACACTATATACCTCTTCCAGAATAGCTTGAAAGAGAACAAGTTCAGCACAAACCGGATTGAGTTTTGGCTTAACCATGCTCGATGAAGCTTAATTATTTAAAATATATCTTTCAATTGTATTTATAACGAAGAGATGGGGCGGCGCAATTTGTATGCAATAAAATCTGATATGCATTTGAACTCACTGTTTGGAGTTCATTGATCTCTATATATTCAAACTTAAGTTTGATTTGATAAGTTATTTGAATAGTTCAAGTTTAAGTTTAAGCTTAAATTCGAATTTATTATATTGGAATCAAACTTTAATGAAAATTAATTGGAATGAAGTTGTTTGAACATGTTTGTAAAGAGGTACTAGGCATAAACACTTAGGTCAAGCATTCTTCTCTCTTTATAATTTACACATGTGAATAGATGCTTAATTTAAGAAAGATGCATTAAAAAAAACTAATTCTCTATTTTACTTTTTCTAACACAGTTGGTCAATGTATTAGATACCGTAATTAAATAAAAAAATTGGTTGGGAATAAAATAATTAAATAAAATTGTTTAAAATATTTTTTATTAAGTAAAGAGATGCTTTAGATAAAGAGGTATATAGAATGCTGACATTACATTTTAAAAATTCTTTTTAAACTACTCACTTACATGACAATAAGATAGATAATGGTTAACCAACCATCATCTATGATGGTTCTTTTAAACACCACTTGTGAAATCAACAATATGTAAATGAAACAACAGCTGATATATATATATATATCAATAAAGGAAATCTAAAGCTTAAAAGCACTTATAAGCGCTCTATTATAGCTTGCGTGCTTTTGTGTGCGCGTTACCTTTTGACGTATCGTGCAAGACTTTTGCTGTATATAAAATTCATATTTAGGTATTGAAATCGTCTTTCATTTAGCATTGAAGGCATCTTGGGTGTATTCCTTCCGGACAATTCCACGTTCACCTTTTCCGCCCAACAGGACCAACCTACATGCCAGATCGTGCATGTGTTAGGTGTTAGGTTAAATTGTTATATCACGTAGAACGTATGCTTGAAGGTTAGAATAGAAGCACGTGTAGGAAAAAATTTATTTGTTATTATAATTATATTGCAAATCATATATATATATATATATATATCGTTTTTTTAAGGATTACACTTAGCATATATTCTAAACTTTATAAAATGCAAAAGTTCTACTAATAAATTATTAAGAGTATTTGGTGCATTTCATAAAAAGTTAAAAATAACAAACCTTTTACTATTTTGTCGTAACATATGAACTAATTGAAATATAACATCAATTTATAGAAAAAAAGATAAAATTAGTGTATAAAACTTGTATAAATTTATAAAAATATATTAGAAAAAATTTGAATGTGAAATTGCAAGTATAACAAAAAAGACCAAATAGACGTAATTATAAGTTTCTTTGATTTCTTTTTATGATAATTTTATAAATTTGTTTTATTGATTATACTAAAAAAATTTCTTTTGAACATAAGTTATTAAATAACCAATGATTCAATAATTCACATTCATTTTCATAATGTTAATTATAAAAAATTTATTACTAAACTAAGTTATAATCGGTATTATTTATCAATAAGTCATGCCATAAAATTGAAACAATTATAATGTGGGTAAAGTAATGATTATTTATGATTTACCATTAATAAAAAATTACAATTTAAGAGAATTTATTTAGTTTTATATCATTTTGTAATAATGAATTTAATGCTATTAGCATTTTTGGAAAAAATAGATTGGAATAAAATAAAAAGTAAATATTATTTAAATAATAAATGCATCTTGAAAAAATAAGATGCTACTCATGAGTTTTGAACACTTACTTGTAACACATATATTTAATAACTTAGCCACACTTAATATTATAATATAAATTGCTCTTTTCTTCGACCCCTAAATTCGTCTATGTCTACAGTAATCATCAAGCCGATTCATATTATATTCCTAACTTATATAAATAGAAGGATGCCCTAAAAGTGTTCATGTGAAAATAAGTGAACTAAGTTTATAAAACCAAATCATGGTTTGTCATAAAAGTATGGTTTGAATCATGCTATTAACACGAGAACTATATTGATAAAAAATTTGTATAACTGGCTTGTGGTTTTAAGGATGGCAATGCTTTAACCTACAATAATGACCCAACTAAAGCCCACTAAAACTTTTTCTCTTATTAAAAAAAAAAAAAAACTATGTGGATCATAATCTCATTAATTTTGTTAATTATAACACTTCAAGTTAAAGTAGTAAATAATCAAACTAACAAATACTAATTAGTTTATTTCAACCACTTAATCAAAAAGTTGTAATCATGTATTAATAAGGTATTTATCACTATGGTCTTATAAACTAATATTACAATCTTTTATAATTCAATTGGATACTTAACCATAAGGTATCACAATCTCTCCTCATAAACATATAATGTCCTTATACTAGATTTTACAATTGAGCCTAGTTTTTGTCCCTTTTTGATGTACGATTTGGATTTGTTTGTTGAAAGAAAGTAGGGTTCAAGATTTTTTTTTTCCTATGCTGAAAATAACCTTTCTCAAATCTCTTTGAATATTACCATTCTCTCTCTCTTAACAAAACTTTCATCCTTGAAAATTACCTATATTTTGAAAAAACTTGGGATATTTCTTTTTGATTTCCTCCTCAAGCTTCTAAGTTGTTTTTCGTTTATATTGGTTGGACCATTGAACTTTAACATAAAGTATTTCCCTTCTTCTTAGCTTCTGAAGCTTAAAGTTCACTATCTTGTTAGGACAATCTAATGTTGATAAGTTTGATTGTAGCTCTATAGACTCTTACCTGATAATTTATATTAGAGGTTCAGTTGACTTTAGCTCATGATTACCCTTAAACTTCCTTAGCATCGAAATATGGATAATATCATGCACCCTTCAAGACCAGGGGTAAGGCTAATTGGTAGGCTACTACACCTATTCTTTCCATTACCTCAAACGACCCAATATACCTTAGGCTGAGTCTTCCTCTTAAATTGAACTCAATTATTTCCTTGATTGGAGAGATTTTCAATAGCACTTTTACCCCTAACTTGAAACTCTATAAGTTAGAGTTGCTTATTGACATAACTCTTTTAACAGCTTTGAGCTACCTACATCATTTTTCTTTTAAGCCCGACTTTCTCAATTACCTTATGTATTAACTTTGGCCCCAAATCTATCTCTCCCTTAATTCATCCCAATGAATGGGGATTTGTGCTTCTTTTCATACAATGCCTTAAACGTTAATAGTAATTGGGAAAAGAAAAAGTACATTGACCTTGCTACCAATACATAATTTGTTTGTCTTCTCCTCTAATACATTTCAACTGATCACTATGATTTTTTGATAGTGTTGACTTCAAAAGCACAAATGTCTCCTCTTTTGATCAAGAAGCCTATATCTTCTTACTACCTACAATAAAAACTGCATACATGATCTCCATCAAATACCCTTCTCGATTTCATTTATTTCCCTATTTGAGCTTTAAACTTTCCCTATTTGGATTTCATGACCCTAAATCCTTGTCTCTCCTAACTCCTTGCCATTTTTGCATTCTTATTCATTTTGCTTCTCTTATTTACCTCCAACCTTTCATACCTCATTACTCATTCTTGACTTTATCTTTATAAATTGGTTTTGAATTCCTTGGATTTGACATTAAGGTTTACTTTATCCCTTTACTCACCAACAATCTTCAACCATAGAACCTTAAGAGTTCTTATGTTTCAACACTTCCAATATTACTGCTACTACCACTTAGGATAAAGTAGAGCTTTTCCTCACAACTACTCATTTTCCTTATTTGTCCCAAGTTTAGTATTATTCATTATGTTTAAGGAAGAGAGATTGCAATACCATATGATTTAGTGTTTTACATAAATTATAAGAGATCGTTGTATTAGTTTATAATGCTATGATGATGAATACCTTATTAACAAATAGTTATAACTTTTAGGTTAAGTGATTCAAATATATCTATTAATATTTGTTAACTTGGTTATTCACTACTTTTAATCTAAAACGTTACAAATAGTATTAGAGAAGAGGTTCGAGAAAGAGGGGAGGTAAGGGTGGGCAAGTGTCATTGAAGTAGTGACTCCCGGCATGCTTTTAAGATGACATATAGGCAATGGGAGACTCGAGTTGTGTACTAAAAAGGGGAAAGAATTAGGCTCAATTATAAGATTTTATGATGAGAATGTTGTGTGTTTAAAGGGGAGAGGGAGGGGTAGGGAAGGGGATGGAAGATGGTGATACTTCATAGTTAAGTATTCTACATGAATTTTAATAGTTGTGATACCGGTTTATAAAGTCAATGTGGTGAATATCTTATAAACACATGATTATAACTTGTGGGTTATGTGATTGAAATGAGTCCATTAATATTTGTTGGCTTAATTATTTATTACTTTTAACCTAAAGTGTTACACTAATTCCGTACTCAGACTAAAACTTAGTTGAGAAAAATTGTTTTTTTACATTAGGCCTTGTAAAATTTATCAAGAGTTAAAAAGAAAATTGCATAAAATAAATCAAAATATGAACCCTAACTAAGGGAAATTTTAAAAATATTACTTATATTTTGGGGCTTTTGCAAATAAGTTGCCTATCTTTATCAATGAGAATGTATATATGCTTTAATAAAGTCCTTTCCCTTAATTTCTACACCGTCATTTTCTGTAATGCAACAAATACTTCACACTCATCTATTACTAAGAAAAATTTAGGCTTTGTAGTAAATACATCAGATCAGATTTATTTTTGAGGTTTGCATAATTCATTGCTTTTAGCAAAAGAACTTAGCAATTTTTTCATTCCATTAGGATATTCTTTTTACTTGCTAAATTCGTGATGTTATTGGATACTATTCAAAGTATGCCTTAAAAGTACCATTTTATTTGAGAGAATAAGATGATTCTAAGGCCTATACTCGTGATTTTTCCGGGTAGTTCGACTATCATAACCTGATTTTTCCATCAATACAGCTAAAAAATTTTAATGAATGACAATTGGAAGAATGAAAAGAGTTGAAAGAAGCCAACTTAATGAGGAGAAAGGCCAAAGAACTGGCAAGAGAGGAGATAGAGAAGTATGAATGAAGCTACAAATGGGGAAGTTGTCACTAAAATTATTTTGTTAAATTAATTATTATGAATTAATAAGAAGCCGACTTGTAGCCTTAATTAGTATTAACACTTAGACTTTAGAATGTAGATCATGTGTTTGCCGAAGAAAAAGTTATATGTCATTAGTTTGCAGAAGTCTCAAAACATAGTTTATGCTTTTATAATTTTCTCTTTGTCAAATGATTATAGTTTGCTCATTAGCTTCCCTAAGTATGTGATAAACTGAAGCTTGCTGTTAAATCAACATTCTTTCAATTCTCTAGATAGTGTAGAAAACTACTAGAAATACTTGAAGTTAATCATCCTATTTGCACTAAAAGTAAGTCTAATTAATGAAATTTGGTGTTCTAAATGGACTAAGCATCTAGATTCATCAGTATTAAATTTCACTAATTCAACCGAAGTTTCTACTAAAAGATGGCCAACAGCCTATGTTGCAAGTAAATTTCATTTTTACATGACATAATTATTTATACAAAAAATTTTTGAATCTCAGAATTTCATGATTTTTGCATAAATAATAAAAAGGATAGAATACGTATCTTTATCGGTAGCAATGGTGTTGTTTCCTTTCTTTAATTCCAGAAGAGTGAAGACCGAAGATCACATTATTTTCTTCAACATCATCATCCTTCCAGAAGTATGATTTTCCTCTCGTCCCTTTAGTTCTAGTACCAGAAAATAGGTCGGTTTTGTTCGGTCGAATATGATACCTTTTGTTCGTCTTATTACTTTTATGTATATTTTTGCTTAATTTAGGTTCCATGATTTAATTTCTGACCCAATAGGACACTTTTATCAATTTATTACTTAAAATTAATTGTCCAATTCTTATATTTCCTAAATTCTAAATTCTGATGACACATTTTATATTTTTAGATTATAAAGAATAATTTGTTTCAAGAAAAACCTATCGTTTTCCTTATTTTATTCATCGTACCTAAAGTTTGGGGATCCTTAACTTTTTTTATTTTTAAACTTACAATTAAAGCATAGGTTTCCTATTAATTTTATCTTCATATCAAGCTTTCTAAGATTAAACCTACAGTCTGAGTTTCCTTTTGTCCCAACTATAGGTTTAGGTTTACTTATTTTAGTTTCTTAATGTTGTGGGACTTATATATTTTAACTAACCGTTCAAATTTCAATATTTAGATTATCGGAATCAAATTTGGGTTTAATATTTTTAAGACTTGCACTCGTAATTAAGTTTTATTATCAACCGTTCTGATCTCTAAATTTTATGAATTGAAATCAAACTTTAAGGCTTAGAAACTTGGATGTCATTGATAGTCCTCTTTGAATCTAAGCTTTAGAGGCCAAAACTTAAGTGCTTCAGCATACTTGGGGCCTTTCTAGTACTCATTTGGGTCGATAGCTTGTCTCCCTTAAGCAAGCCACCAACTTAACCTCCCTTGTAAAATTGCTCCAGCTCAAATGCAATTGCACGGTTGACACACTAAGTGTAAGCCTTACAACTAGTCCTTCAAGGTTTTGATTGGTTGAAAGATTCCACAAACCTAAATTATAAAGTAAAGTTAGAAATATTGAAAAAATGATCCCGTAAGTTTGAATTTAAGAAAATAAACAATAAAATAAAATACTATAAAAATTCTAAATTTTAAATATATAACTCGTTATTTATCGAAAATACGTAAAATGCATTCCGATAATTAACGAATCACTAGAGATAAATTATATGTATACTAAAAATCATAAAATGACCTAAATAATATTTAGGAATATTTATTTGTACTATATATGAATTTACATGTAGGTATAAATACGCGTAATTACTTAAAATACGTGAAATGTGCTAAAATAATATTAAATACTTAAAGAAAATTCATAATTAATTAAGGAAAAATCAAGAAAAATCAGGAATGATCTAGAATTGGGTCGTGGCAGTTGGGAAAAATAAGAAAAAAATCGGCCAATTAAATTAAGACAACACAAAAGCAAAAAATTAAGGGATAAGGCAATTGTCTTGTCTAATTTAATGCACAATAATTACTCTAAAGCTCTATAAATAGCAAGAAAAATTCAAAAACTCATTTGGACAGTTAGAAATCAGAGAAAATTAGGGAGAGGCGAAAATTGAGAGAAAAATTCGGGTTAAAAAAAATAGGAAAAACTGTGCAATTAGGGCCTTTAAAGGAAACCCACACTAAATGAGCAGCTGAGAGTGGACGGCCACCACTACCACACGGTGGTGGCAGCGCCTAGACCAGCCGATAAGGCTACGGCGGCCGATGGTGGCCGGAGCCACCCAGAACAATGAGTCCGATTTCCAGCCCGATTTTATGTAATTTTGTAAAAAAATAGTAAATATTGTTATAAAATTATGAATTTTGTTATTTTGGAATATTTTTGTATGTAATTTTAGGAAAAATATTATTTTGATGAAAATATGTCTCGTAATATATGGTCCTTAAGAAATCGTGCAAAACGGAGCATATTTCGGTTTAGAAATAAATGACCTTAGGAGTGTAGTTTCGAGCCCAAAATTTTTGTGTAGATTACTTAGATGATATAGAACAGTGCTATGAAGCCCGTTTTCAAAAATTAATTTTTGAAATTTTTAGATAATTTTTAGGCCTTAAAATGAGGCATAAAATGGGTAAATTAGAGTTAATAAAGTAATTAAATGGTTAATTACTGATTTAGTGAATAAGTACATATTTTAGGATGTTGAAATCTGATGGAGTATGATACTTATAGTATTTAGGGTGTTAGATGTAATTAATAGGTTAATTATGTAGTAAATGAGTAATAGGGAAAAATAGTTAATTTTTTAAATTAGGGAAATTAGGAATAAAATCTGATTTATGATGAATTTAGACATTTTGAAATGATAATTGATGTTTAGAGATGGCAATTAAAGTGATAGAAATATTAGAAGTGTATTATATACATAATAAGTGATAATGCATAATATGTAATTATTAGAAATATAATAAATAGAAAATATTATAATAAAAATTGATATTATGATAATAATAAAAATATACAATAAAGCTGATAGGAAACTTGAATTTATTGAATTAGATGAAAAATGTAAAAATTTCTCATATCAGGAGTGAATTCGGTACACTAATAAGGATATAAGTGTATCAAGTAGAATAAAATACCAATTAAAGGTAATGATGGTATTTAGGAGATCGGGAAGTAATGTGATTAATTTCACATTATGAGTTAAAATGAATTTCTAAGATTCGAGTATAAAACAATACTCAGAAATCGAATTAAAACCTAATTTAAGAATTGATACGAAAACCGAACTCGAACCTAACCCCAAACCTAGAATAATTGTAAAAAACTTAAGATCTAAATAATTAGGTATATTAAACCCTAAACAAAACATAATAATAAGCGTTATAGGATAAAATGAACCTATAATAGTTATATGGAAAAAACTGAAATCACGTTTGTGTTATAGGGATGATTGGCGATGGCCTGAGCAAGTCAAACCTCGAGTGAATGAGCGAAGAGTTGAGGTAAGTTGGGATTAATACGATGCTGTATTTTAGAGACTTAAGATTATGCTTGGTTGTGCTTGTTAGATAGTTGAATGTGTGCATGTGCTTGATTATGGATGATGCTATGATTTTGTTTGTTGTTCTGGCTTGTATGGTATGATTTATATGAAATGATTGATCACCCTAAACTGGATCTAATCAAATATACGGTCTATAATCATAATCGGACCTACACGGCAACCCATTAGGGGAACTTAGGACTCTTCGGCCAAATACTGACTCCTTCGAAAGGGATAGCGCAGGATTGCATAATAGTCCCTTCTTCATCCTTAGTCGAACTAAGTGACAGGAGAGGAGGTCGCGACGAAGGTGAAGTCAGTGGTTCGAAGGTAGTTGCAGGAGGAGTGAGGTCTCCATTGCACAAGCCTGAGTTTGGTTGTGAGCTATTGCATTAATGACAACTCCTCAACTCGAATCAGAGTGGGCGCAATTTCTCTAATCTCATGACGGGCCGGATAACGTCGTGCGATGGTATTTGCTTGCACATGGATTGCACTTAATAAGTTGATTGATCACCCTGTTGTGTGTTTATGGTATAGTTTTAAGTTCTCCATCCTAACTTACTGAGCTGTGGTTACTCACATCCCTATAGACATCGTACAGGTGTTGGCTAAGAAGCGGCAAACAATTACTCTAAAGCTAGTAACTGCTGGATTTTGGGAAGTGAGGAAAAATATTGAAGAATAAAAACATAATTTTAAGGTCTAAGTTTTATTTTAGAATTATTTTTTATTTCTAACTAATGTAATAACTAGGAAATATATTACGGAGACTTATTGTAAACTTTAACTACAATAACTGAATTATAGTATATATGTATATTTCCTCACTTTCTTAGGTAAATGATTTATTTAAATTACAAACTGTTTACTTCAAAGCAGGATAGTCATGGATGCCTTGTGTAGATCAGGTCTAAGATAACGGTTGTAAGACTAACTTTTATCTTAGGATGGTTTACACGGCGGAGCTCTTACGACTCTGCCGCTTCGGAGCGTGACACTAAGTGACAACGCAACTTGCTTGAGTCATCCCTGGAGCACTCCTCTAACTTCGACCAATTGAAAATCTCTGAAGTCTCAATTCATGTTCTTAGTGTGCTTGAGTCCTCGGTACCTAATGCCTTGAGGGCTCAATAGTCCTTAGGTTAGCCAGACCTAAGGTTCAGTAGACCTACATCAACCTTACCCCCGAGCATACGCCAAGTGCTTGACATGCAGCTTAAGGACTATGATTTCACAACTACTCCATTCACTCTTCCTCTCTCTCTTCATTAAAATAGAGTTTAGTTATGTAACTTTTTTGACATTGGACAGAATAAAAAATTTTGTTTTGTATTTGATTTATAACTTTACTTAGTGATTAGATAAAAAATTGGGCTGATGGACTAGATAAAGTACTCATATTTTGTTTCATATATACTATGATACAAAAATAAAATTTATATGACAAAAATAAAAATATTTTTTATTTATCATTTTTTACTTCTTCTAAAAAAATAAATATAATATGAAACATAATATGCGTACTATATCTAGTCCATCAGCCCAATTTTTTATCTAANGACAAAAATAAAAATATTTTTTATTTATCATTTTTTACTTCTTCTAAAAAAATAAATATAATATTTTTATATTATTTATTTATAATATAAATAATAAAATTTTTAATAGCTAACAAATTTATGAATTTTTATTTAATATTATATGAATTCAATAATTCGTTTAAATCTTATTTCAAATAATATAAAAAAGATAACTAACATACATATTAGATAATGTTAGAAAGTATAAATATCAAAATACAACAACAATTTTATATTTACATATATCAAATAAGGGATAGTATAAAATTTTGTATTCAATACTTTACTAACCAAACATGGCTTAATAAGCTTATATTATCTAATTTTTTTTCTATTTATCTTATTCAATTCTCTTTTTTCAATCTAATCATTATAACCAAACACTACCTAAATAACACCTAACATCTTATTGTACCTAATGCCTAGTTACCTTAGCTATGACGATTACCCATATCGATGTAATAAGTACTCTTCCTTAAAGCCACCAATTGGTAAAAAGGTGCTGTCCTTTCTCGTATTGAGTGCGTTTCCGTACACCTACTATGTACGAGCCATATAAATAAGGCATGAAGCTGTAGGTACAATAAGGGAACCCCCGAGCACTCTATATACACTTAAACACTTTCAAAACTTTCTCTCTTCTCTTCTTACTACCTTTATCATCGAGGGCCCTCATTAGCACTATAATAGAGGGCTTTCTTGTAGGTTTGCCACTATACACAACCATTGAACTGCCGAAAGACCACCAGAAGACTACCACCCATGATATCCACTATCACCATATATTATGGTTTAGCCTTGAATGGTTTCTTCCAATTATTGTGATAAGTAGTTTTTTTATTGGTGTGAATCATTAGAGAGGCTATAAGTCTTTATCTATATTTATGGTATGTTATAGGCTGGTCCTAGCTTATGGTTGGTTTTAGATTTAGTTTCATTTTCAATATTTCTAGTCTTTTATATTATGTAAATTATTTTATTAATGTAGTTTCCTAAGTTATTATTCTTTATTCATTTAGAAATGTTGATAGCATTGCAGGCATTTTAGGCATATGTAAATATACAAACATTTCCATTTTTGTTCATCATATTTATTATGAATTCTTAGATCCTCGGTATTTGACTTTTACCTACTTAAAAAATAAAAAATTTAGGTGTAACATTTAGATTATCACTAAATAATGGTTACATTTGCAATTTAATAGGAATTTAGTGAAAAATTAAGTTTTGAATTGCTAATTAGTAAATTGAAAGTATAAACCTCAAATCGTGACTAAATTGAAAGTTTATATTTTTACAAACAACAAATTAGATTTAAACACTAAATGTGTTTCTAAATGTTGAAATACACGTACTTGGATATCTTTCTCCTTAAGTTTAACATTATCTTCTAATTTTTTAGAAGATTCTACGGTTTTGTTTTTATTTTTTAGGAGATTTATCCCATTTTTTATCCCACTACTCATTTATAATATTTTAAATCTAAATTATTGAATTCATAATTTTTTTAATGGTTAAGATTTAAATGAATGCAAATCAAATATCGGATAGGAGATGGTATTGGTCTTGTTATAAATAAGGATGAGACTGTAAAAAAATCCTAATTTTTTTGGTCCAATAATAATGTGTTTAGAGGAAATGAGTATAGTTTCTATATTGACTTGCCATGGATATTATATATCTATAAATATATGTGTATGTATGGACTATCCATTGAACTAATAAAATGTGATTTTGTCTACCGAAATTTTTAAAATGGTGCAGTTTTACGGAAGAAGAGGATTCCAACTCCTCCGTAATAGAAAATCTGATGGATCAACATATAATGAGCTACTCTCAGTTTTTCTAGCTTTCCAATAAACATGTGTGTGTCTGAAAAGAAAGCTTGGAAAGAGATATATAGACTGTAATCATATCAAAATATTTCATACTACTATTTATTAAGGAAAAAAAAAACATATTACATAAATGTTACGAACACCAAATTCCAAATGGAATACAAAGACCAAAAAACACCCTCAGTATGCATAATGCAATAACGTGTTTGCATTATGCTGCAAGTTTACATAACTGGAGATAAAATCCAATACGTGACCAATATTATTCAAGAGTTGTTATATATTAAGAAGATGTGGTTCTTCAGCCACTAGTTGCAGGCAGCAGTAATGAACTCTTCCATCATCATCGATGGAGATGATTTAGCAATGCTTGGTGCAGAAGCAACGGCGGCGAAACCCTCGACAGTGACCACTGTGGAAGCCCTCAGTTTGGCAAACGGCAGCACAGTTGCTTTTCCTCGCACATATGCCCTTGAACCGATGGCTTTGCGACTCGCATGTCCTTGCCTCCACCAGACTTGTTCTTGGTCCCATCATACCTGTTCATAAAAAGGAAGAAAAATCATGCCTTTTTATCAACTAAAAATTTCTGGAAATTTGTTTTCTGTTAAATTTTAAACTTGATATTTAGAGTTGGTAGGTATAATACTAAATCAAACTTTCTGGATGACAAGAATAAATGTCCGACGTAAAGGAGATAAAATAGCAACATGTAATATATTTTTCTGTAATGCGACATTGTTATCCCTTCGTTTGAGTGAATTAAGAGGCTAGGTCCCTTGGTAGGAGTACCTTTTTGTCAATGAAAATTGAAATAAAAAAAAAAAGGTCTAGCAAAGAAAAAACTCAAACCCACATCTCTTTTATACTAAATGGATATTCCGAGGATGTCCAAGACAACATCTTAAAAGTTTCCATGAAAGAGAGCGTTTAGAGCATGTGTATTGGATCTTTTTCATTTATCCTTTTCTCATTTTCTTTCAATTCATAAATTAATGGTTAAGATTATTTAGAGTTATAAAATATTATGTAATGTCATTATAACGTTATTATAATTTTTGTAATCATAATTGTTAATTATACATGATAACATTTTAAGTGGATAAATTAAGAAAAATTGAGAAATATGAATAAAGTATAATCTAATTCCAAAATATATATATGTATATATTTATATGTATGTATTAATGTCTTAAGTCTATCATTGTTGTCTACTATACCTTGGCAACAGACGTAATCGCTGATCGAGCTTAACATGAAAATTTAATCTCAAGTTCAGCTCTCACACTCGATTAGGAATAGGTTTTTGATGATTTTAAGTAAGCTAGTTAAAGCTATATATAATTGAGTAGTCTAAAAAATCTTATCAAACCAAATAATAGATTGGAATTTGTGCTTGATCCGGCAAGTTATCTGAATCGCTAGAGTTTAAGCTTTTACTTTACTATATTGGGATGAAACTTAGAATAAAAATCCACTGGTATGAAGTAGTTTCCGCAAGCAGCTTGGTTTGTATATATTTTTGCACATGTATATTCATGTTTTGTACGGATAAAAAAGTAGGCATACAAGGGGTTTATCTATTTTAACAAGATCTTCTATTGGAGTATGCCATATAAGAAAGTGATCCAATGCAGATCTAATTTCTAATTTCTTATAAATCACACCTTAATTTAGGATGTTATTAAAATTATATATACCCTTATCTATATATAGCTCATCTAAAGTCGTATCGCAGACCTACATCATTCATCCATTATTAACAAAATGGATCATATTAAAAATGGAAGAACAGAGAAGACAAGAAGAAGGAAGAGGAAAGAGGAAAAAACCAGATGCTACAAGCAGCAGGAGCAAGAAAACAGTCGAAAGCAGACGCTTGTTGATCATCTCCATCATTATTATTATTATCAAAGACCAGAGAGAGAGAGAGAGAGAGAGATGATGCTATAGCTGATGCCTGATGTTACAATGCATGATATATCAAACCTAACACTTAGGGAGTCACATTTATAGGCACTTCGAGATCTACTAAATCCCTGTTGAAATCAGCAATTACGTGAATGGAAGAATAATAGTCTGGAAAATATCAAAAAGCTAAAAAAAAAAGCATTCATCAACACGCACTATTGAACCTGCTTTTTTGTGTGGGCGTTATCTTTTGACATATATGTTAGGTCATTTAGGAATTAAAATCATTTTATATATCCATCTTTAGTTCATCTAGCAATTTGAAGGCATCCAGAGCGTGTATCTTTTCTCGACAATTCCACGTTCACTTTTTCTGCCCTTCACGACCGATGCCAGATCAAGCATAGAGACCGTGTTATACTTAACTAATTAAAAATGTTTTCACAATTTCTATGAATTTTGATGGATTTAGTGGATATTTGATTTTTATGGGCGTTTTTTCCTTGTGATTATATACTACACCAAATTTACACTTAGGGGATGCCTAAAACCGTCTTAATATAAAACCTAATAGGATGGCTACGCTCTAGGCATATACTATGTCTCATAGGTAATAATCTTTTAGATGGACTTTTGGCACCTTAATAGCCTTACCATAAGAAGTGCATAATATGACAACAAAAGCCAACCTTAAATATCTATTGATAATTAACAAGATCTGTAATTTTAAGATATTGATAGCCACAACAATAGCTCCCACCACAATAGATGCATATAAAGATAGCATAGGCTATCCTAAAAGGTCCATCATAAAAGTTATATATAGTTTTCAAGGTATTAATAACCGTCCTAAAAACTTGCAAAGACTAATATTAAAAATTCATTAGCTTATATAGTATTCTATAAAGACACAAGTAGCCATCTTAAAAACTTTTACTGACAAATAAGTAAACTTATAAGACAACATTTGTTTGTCCTAAAGGATCTAATGATATATATTATGAGGACAACATATATACATAGTATATATCAGTTTTATAATCCATACATACTTTATGCATCTTCATATCGTGATTTAGTGCTTATGTGAGGCTCTATATATCATTCATAGAAAATAAATAATGAAATTGTGATTGATAGAATAAAGTTTGGGAGTTTATATCCCAAATAACATGAAATTGTAATTGAAAAGTAGATCTTGTATCATAATCCAACACCTATAGGTTTAATATCTTGAAAATCCATTAAAAAAAAACTATTATTGATCAATTCTATTCATAGTGATTCCAGTTGTCATTCATCATTCTTGTGATGCACATATCTTCATTCAAAAGTCCTAATCTTCAATAAAAAAAATCCTCAGGATCATCAATTTCAATCTACACAAAAATAATTATATATATACAAATATATATATCAATCAGATTAGAAGCCACCATCATGTGCTTTAATAACATACATATATTGTATCAATAAAAGAGATACAAATACTTCAAATAACTTTTATAATTAATAAACATATTTAATTTACAAAAACATAATTGCTTTGTTAAAAGTTTAAGCTACTAAGTTTTCTTATGGATTATTCCATCCACCAAAGTTATGTCTAATAAATAGAAAACAAAACCTCTCAAGCTAAAAGTTCAAAAATAAATTATGATACTTATAGCTAAACAAATTTTGATTAATAAAAACAACATATCACTAAATGCATTAAGTTAATAACAAAGAAAATATAGTTGTTAAAATCATAAGTCAACTATACGATTCCATGAGTTTATGATTTTATGATATTTTTATTTATTAAAATGAATATAAAATCATTTTGGTGTAAACTTTTAATAGAATTATGAATATTAATGTACGATTTTACAAGTTTATGATTTTACCGATTCTACACATATAAATGAATTGTAGAATCATGATTTTGATAATTATTCGCAATATTAAAAACAAAAATGAGTTTATATATACACCAAATTTTATAGGCAACGCATATAACCAACATGATAAAACAACTGTATTACCATTACCACAAAATCGTGTTTTGTAACTTCATCAAAGAAATAATTCATCTTTTACTCAACTTGCAATTCCAAACCTTATGTCATAAGGCTAAATTCTCAAACTTGTCATAAAATCCCAACTTTATTTATAAAGTAGAACTTGGAATTAGATAAGGGACTATAAGGAAAAGAAACAATCTAAGTTCATTTAGCACAAAAAATTGTGATTTTTTTCACTTCTCATTGTAAATTAATGATTAATCCAAAATCTATATGAGAGAGAGAGAGAGAGAGAGAGAGGGAGATAACTCTAAAGATGAAATGATGAGGAATTGGTATTGTCATTCATAATTTTTTTTTTTACTTAAATATAAAACATACCAAATGTAGTGGCCAAGCAATTAGTACACCAACAGTATCTTTTATTATCCTTAAAGAACTATAAGATTTAACCAAAAGTTTATCACCCTTGATAGAAACACGAATATGTACTTTACACCAATTAGGGCCTAACGTCTCTCCCCCAACTTGTGTTATTGGATCCATACTGTAAACTATCCTCTTTGTAACTGTTTGTCTATAATGAGCTATGCTTTTTAAGACTACAAAAGATTCTCGCTGCCAACAGAAATAAATAAATGAAATGTTACTATTTAATATTTAACTAAGAAATCCAAATATATTGGAACTTCACCACTTTGACATAAAGTAAATGGAAACATGAAACACCATCCACAAAATAATTCATGAAATAGCTTACATGTTCTTCAAATTATTCCATTACATAGAGAATAACTCCTTCACTTACTATAAACTCCTAAAAAAAGAAAAAAAAAACAATAAAACATTTTAGTGAAAGCATTATTTAATATTTTTGAAATGAAGGGTAAGTGAAAAATATTTAGAATATTTCAACTTACTTCGGTGCAAATGCTCTAGACAAAAAGAAAAAAAATTAAACTCAACGATATAAACTTATTCTAAGGATTACAAAATGTGACATCCTACAATTCATGAATAAAGCAAAACCATAAGCACTTTTGGACTATGTGTAGAATATCTCCTTGATTCGAATTTCATGAAGATTCAAGAGTAATTGATAATAAGAATATCAAATGCTCCAAAACACTAACATTTAGGATAGTATATTTGATAATTTGAAGCACATGTATACATAAACAATTATGGGGACGAAACCATACTTAAGAAGTATTTTCGATAGATTTTATACTAATTTATATTAATATGTTTCTTTCTCTCTCTCTCTCTCTCTCATACATACACACATATATAATTAATAAATCTATAATGAAAAAGAATTCTCAAAAGACTATCTGTTGTTATAAGCTTGTATACATGTATGTACATCTATATAATTACGAAACATTAGGCATTTCAATTAGGTTTATATGTATATATATATATATATACATATTTACATATATACAAAGTGTCTATGTTAATATATAACAAGGCAAATTATATGTATGTGCTAATCTATTACTTAGTTATATGTATAATTTCATAATCGTTTTTACTTTCATCATATTCCAAATCTAAGTACATACATGGTATATAATAGTATTATTTTGAAGTTTATTTAGTATTCATATAAGTTGTGTCTATATATACATATATAAGTTGTGTCTATATATCCCCATGTAATTGATAATTTTCTTTTCTATTTAATGTAACTTCTATTTTTAGAAACTATTGTAGTTATTGATATAAATACTATACTCTTATATTTAGTGTTACAACTCTTTAGATGACCTGTCCATATATATGACCTATCTATATATAAGTTGTAATTTATAGTGTCTATATATAAGTATTAAAATATGCAACAAGGTTACATATTTAAAGATCCAAAAGTATCTCTTCTCATACATCACTAATAGAAGTATCACTAATGATAGTCAATTGATAAATAATGAAATATCAATATATCTAATTACAATGGAATCCTAAACTAAAGGTGATTGTTGGACAAAATAATGTCTAGCAATACAAATACTAATTTTAAAAGTATGAGAGGTCATGAAAAAGAATATATATATAACAAAACTTTAAGGGACACATAAATAATGAAACTTTCTAATTTAGTAAATTATAAATAAGCCATACATAAAATTTTGTTGGAAAATATTATAAAAAGTATATTTAAGGGACATATAAATATTTGTGTCTCACTACATGAAACGGTAACCATGGATTTCCTAAAATCATTACGATAACTTATTGGATGCCATTTTAATTATGATGTATGATATATATGTGCATGCTTGTATATATTATATAGCTTAAAAATTTTAGTTATAACATTCGGGGCCTATGCTCGGAGATTTGTATTTAGGGTCTATCATTAGAATTTGGCATTGACAAATTGTTATCTAGACTTGATATAGGAGTACAATTTGAAAGGCTTACTAAAGTGCCAATAGAGGTACCCCTTTATTGTCTGTTTTCCATAACAAATGATGTTAAAATATAAATTTTGTTCGTGAGTTTCATCAACTTGTGATTTATACTCCAAGTTCCTCTTTTGACTAGTGGAACAACTAGGGACATTGTCACAAACATTAGCAGGAGAGATGCTTAAACCATAAGTCTGATTGTGTGTGAACTTGTCTTTTCGCATAACTTTTGAATATGCATCATCCTTAACTATCTTATTGTTAGTTCCTTCTACACCATTATTAGTCAACTTCTTCATACCATCCTATTACATAATACATACACTAGAAGGCAAACAAATAATTAATTATTTTATATCATTAGAATGTATAAAGTAATTAGGAAACTTACAATTGCTTTACCAATAGCCTTGTTTGTAGGTGTTCCATTTGGTTTTGAATAGCAAACCCTAAACATGTGATCATATGTTGGTATGCGCCCTAATTTCTATTCATGTACATGTGTTAGTATTGTCAGCTTTAGTCAATTTATGATGCTTACAATTGTAATTTAGCAAAAGATTAACTTTTCAATTGCTAATTAGTAAATGGAAAGCATAAACCTCAAATTGCAATTAAATGGCTAGTGTATATATTTACAAAAAATAAATAAAATTTAGATACTAAATGTTGAAAGTACACGTACGTGGACATCTTAATACCTAAGTTTAACATTATCCCCGAATTATTTGGTCTCATCATTATGTGGCTAGAGGAAATGATCCATAGATTCTATATCGACTTGCCATGGATATGTGTGTTTATGTGTAGGGGTGGTAAGTAGGCTTAGGTATGTGAACACTCATGCTTAGGCAACTTAGGCTTAAGTAGCAAAAAAATCCAAAAGCGAAAGCACAAGCATACATATGCTAAGCATTAACATGTGAAGCCTAAGCATGCTAAACATGATTATTAATTGGTTTGCCTAAGTACAAGCATGCAAGCACACAAATAGTATATGTAGGCCTTTATTTATTGTAAATTCTTTAATTAACGTAGTATTTATTAAATAACAAGTTATTTTAATAAGTAAATTATTTAATAAATAATAATTTTTTTAATAAATGAGTAATAAATTTTTAATAAATTATGTAAATTATTTACTAAATAGCAAATTATTGAATAAATAAATTATTAATGAATGAATTAATTAGCAAATGTAAATATGTAATATAATTTAATGAGTTATTGCTTTTTTTTTGGGGGGGTGGGGAATTTATTCATCAAGTGTATTTAAATGATAGTTCTTAATTAACAAATGTATCTTCATTTTTTATTTTATATATTTTAAAGGCTCGATATCATTAAAAGAAAAATTCCAAAGATAATCCATTTGCAAGGAAAGTAAATTAGAGGAGAACATTAAATGACATTATCATTAGTAAACTTTCATAGTACAAGTCAAATTTTGGTCAAGGTCATTGGAATATTTATAGAAAAAAGAAAAAGAAATCTCCAAAAATCCTATTAAGAGGTAAGTCAATCGTGATTGTTCTCATCATCCTCACCATCATCACCACCATCCTTGCCTTCCTCCTCACTTGACATAACGCTTAGTGCTTCATTGGAATTGCTCGACCCGATATCATTGCCACTACCAGGAACCTAGGATTATGGATGATCTCCTTGATCACATATTTACATATCAGCCTAATCCTTTAAGCACACAAGGCTTCAATGGTTTTTGGATACATTGAAAGGTAGTAAGGGTTAAGGAGTTGCTTACCCAAACTGAAAGCTGACTTGGAAGGGATTATTAAAGTTGAAGGTGATAGAACATCCTTAACCACAAGGAGAAAGATTGGCATCATGTGCACCTTGCTAAACAACCAAGAGAGAAGATCGAAATCATCCTCTTCTATTGCCACTCATTGTTGTACCTTGTAAATCAATAGCGTTTGAATTCACTACTAGAATCGGAGGTATTTCTTGGATCTTTGTTACATCTTACAATTTGTTTGCTTTACTATCTTGGTATATGACTGCTAGGCTGTACAGGTTGGGGTGAATGATGCAATGTTTTCCTATGAAAGGCATACAAAGTCTTGAGCATTCTTTGCACTTTAGCGTCGAGCGCAACTGCTTGATACTCAAGCTTCTGAACCCTAGTGCTCTAGTAGAACTCTTGAAGGAGATTATGGGTGGCGAAAGATTTATGGCATGGATCTAATATAGTAGCCACATAAAAGAGGATAGAAACACTTTGGTGTTACAGCAACCGTCCAAAATGTTGACCAGGTTAGGAAGAACGAGATTGCTCGTTGGTAATACAAGTCGGACAGGTTTTTTGTTGTTGTTGGGAAGGCCTTTAAGAGTACCTTCATCATTTTGCATAACTTCCAATCTTGTCCTGTCATTAAACCAAAGGTGATGTCAAGCTTGTTAATTATGAAAAAGTTGTAGAATATCGATAAATTGACTCTCATCTTGTAGGCATGTGAAAGTATCTTATAAGTCGAATTCCACCTCATTAGGTAATCTAAAGTTTCGTTAGCCATGCAAATTTGTAAAGAATGATTCACTTAAACTATATATATATATAAATCGTGAATACTTCAGCAAGTATACTAAGTCGAAATTAAGTAATATAGAGAAAGTAAAGTTGTCGATCCTTCGAGGACTAAGAAATTACTAATCCTATGTTAGTTTTTATCAATATTTAGGTAATCAAAGGTAAATTAATTAATCTAATAATTACTCTAAAACTATTAAAAAGAAAATAATTATGAAATATCTAAAACTAAGTAATCAATTGAGAATTGTAGGAAAATATAATCAACTGTAGATTATGCAAATCAAATTATTATCATGTTATATAGATTAATAGCTATATGGTCATTTAAGTGAAATTACTATATCTTTAAAATTAAAGATTTAAACCCCTAATTAATTAGTCAGCTTTCGTATCTCCAATTAACAGTAGACTCTAATTTCAATCATATATCTCCTGATACTATGATTGTCTAATGTCCTAAATCAATTATCCCTAATGTTCTAGTAAATAATCAATCGCTGAACGTCGCATTAATCTCTAGATAATTTCTAATTAATTCAATTAACGCTGCTTCCACATTAATTAATCAAATTAACCAAGAATTTCTAAGAAACCCTATATCAACTCTTGTATCATTAGGGTTGCTAACAATTATAATTGAAATAATAGAAATTGCAATCATAAATCATCTATGTATCTATTAATCCTATAATATGAACACAATCATTATCTTAGTTATCTAGGGTTTCATCAATTCCCACAAATAAATTTAGCTAGCTATGGAATTAGAAACGAAAGCACAAATACTAATTGAAATTGCAAGGAAATTCATAATTGAATACATAAGTAATTCACAGAATTGCATAAGTATAATTGAAATAAATGTCACCAATTCTGTAATTAGAAAAAATAAACTTCAATTGCAACTTCAAAACTTAGGCTCCACAGTAAAAGAAAAATCTTTTCAACGATCCAAGCGATTCTAAGGGAAGTGTATGTTAAAAGTCTCCCGAATGATGAAACGTAAGGTTATTTATAAGAAAAATTAGGGTTGGCTTGCGTAAGGCTTCTTTTTCATGAAGGTTGGCGGTGTGAGTTCAAGCCCGGCAGTGTAGACATCAAGGCCATCGGTGTAAGTTGTAGGCCAGTTGCCTTCAATTCCAAATTGCACGTGTTAATTCAAACTTCATTTATTTGTGTAAAACTCCTCTAAATTGTCTGTAATTCCACTCTTGAATTTTTTGACTCTTGAAATGTCTAAATAAAAATAATTAAGTACCATTTCTTAATGATTTCTATAAAATCAATAATAATTCTATCTAATTTAACCTTAAAACATGAAAAATATGCTTTTATAGAAAACTCAATGAGCTTTCTCTTAGAAACACATGTGTCATTTATTGCACATCGAATCTGTGCTAGGGGAGGGTTTAAACTACAATCTTCAAGATTGACATTTACCATCAAGTTGAACACGTAGTAGACATATCGGATGTGAAAGAAGCTGCCCTCGTAGATCGGACTGAATGAAGCTTTGAAGTGTTAGACTGAAGTTGTATTATTTGAGACATTATCAAAACTGACACTAAAAACTCTCTAAATGTTGTATAATTGGGCAGTATCAATGATGTTATTAGCAATCACCTGCCTTGTGTAGGAATCTGGGAAGAAAATGAAAGTTATTATTCTTTTTTACACCAGCTAGTTATTGCTACTCTAGTACCCAGTAACATACATATAACTATTGTTGATAGCAGTGAGTGGTAACTTCTAAATGTCATATATAAAGGAGAGGCTGCATAAAGGCATGATAAATCTACGGCAATTATACATTTGAATGAAAATAGAAAAATGCAAATGAAGATTGTGAATGAAAATAAGTGGATTATGCACCTACTTAGAAGGCTCGACCACTCTTCCTTCAAAGCTTGTTGCATTTTGTTATAAACTATAACTGTATCCTTTTTTAAGGTTTAGTGATCGACGTGTTGGTACTAAGGTTATAACTTTTCCTTCACCAACATTCCAAAGTGAGGGTAACACATGATGTAGAATGATATATCTATAACAACTATCATTTGCATGAGATCTTCTCATGCCTCTTTGTTATTGAAAACAAAATTAATAAGGTTGCTCAAATTAGCTATTAACTCATCTTGTTTTCTGTTGATCTTGACTAGTTTTAGACCTTTCTTCTCATACACTTCAAGATATTGTCTTATGCGACCTATACTGGATCTGGATTTGCCAGATAGATTATTCTTACAGGTCATGCAGTAGGTGGTTACACCATAGGGCTGGATTAGAAAGTACTGCTAGCATTTGGCAATACACTTTCTATGTCTCCTACTTCTGCTAGAGGATCTACGTTGGGCTCAATGGAACTGGCTTTTGTATAAGCATTGGTAGATTGAGTTTGAGTGCTTCCTTAAGAAAAAAAAAAAATGCAAATTTATAACTAGATATCATTTTTCTTCTACATATTTTAATAATAACCTCGAAAGAAATAGTTATTACATACTTAACTCTGACTGAAATTACTGCTGCTTATGAAAGGTGATCGTATACTATGTATGGGATCAGTTTATAAACAATATGAACTAGATGGATATGGTTCTTCGACCACCACAAACAATGCACCTGGGGTTGATAACGATCCACACATGTACGAGGACCAAATTAATTGAAAACTTTCAGCATAAATTATAATATATGCATCATTTTATATTTGCTTTATGTAGGTTTATTAGCTCTTCCCTATTTTTAAAAATAAGCATTTAGATCTCTAGTTTTTTTAAAAGTGTAATTTACATAAACAATTAGCAAAAAAAAAAAAAACTCTTACATAACCATTTTGTCATTAATTTTATGAATTTTCGTTTTCAATTTTCATTATTTGTTATTGTTTTGTCTAAGAGCAATATAGTAAAATATGTTCTAATCCATTTTAAAAATAAGGGATTAAACAAATAAAAAACAATCTCGCAGCCTATATTTACAATTTGACCAATTTTTTTTTTTTTTTACATTTCAAAGCATTAGCTCTTTATATTAATAAAAGAACACAAAAAAAAAAGTGACTGTTATATATGATCAATGATCTAAATTTCAATTCTGTCTTTGTATTTACATAATTTTAAATTTGTGTATAGAAAAAAGGTTTATGATTGCTCAAGTATGGTAACTATGGAGTTTGAATTTTTCTGATTTTATTATTTTTCTTAACTTGATTAGTATTAAACCTTACCCAATTTAATACTAACCTTTGACTAAAAGTTAAGAAAAAACTTGATTCTTTTTTATTTTAAAAAATTTGGAGTCGTCACCTGACTAGGGTTGGGAAAATGTTTAGATTAAAACCAATTAGATGGATTGATTTTACTTTAGACACTAGACTATGTGAAAAACTAATTTTGAAAAAAGGTTTTAGAAAACCAGAGATTTAAGTTAGGGGATTAACCTATTAAATCCTTAACGAGTACCACTTTTAACCTTTTGAATTTAAACTTATCTTTTAATAATACCCTTCTAAAAAAAATTTGACTATAATTATGTATAAGTATTTGCGTATCTGCTATTCAAGATCAAATTTTCGTAGTTTTTTCTCGAAATCTTTTACATGTGTTAGTTTATTTTAATTTCTGAAAACTGGCCCACTTTATTTTTTATTTCTGTTCAATTTTAAGAAAAAATCTCAAAGATCCAAAATTAGGGTTTACTTTTTTATTATTTTTTGAAAAATTCTAAAATATCCTAATTTCGAAAATGATTGATCTATTTTTATTAATTTGCAAAATGGATTTTTCTAAGTGATAAAATTTTCTATTTTTATTTTTTTCATTATTATTATTTATTTTACTTTTTTGGATTGAAGAAAAAAGAAAATAAAAACTAAGCTCTACTCTCTTTCTTTTTTCTTTTCTTTCTTTTTATCTTTTTTTTTTTAATTTTCCTTTTTTGTTTTCCATTTTTTTTTTTTGGATTTTACGACAATAAAAATGTAAATAAAAAAAAACAACAAAACCAAACAAATGAAGAAAAGCCTAACCTTATCAAAGCAACATGTGGGAGGGTAGCTGGGTTAAGTCAAGGCGTGGATCTGGATTCGGGTTAGACTAAGGTCAAATTTGAGTCAAACAACTCAGTTATTATGGAGAAGGATGCAACGACATTTGAGGGTACAACGAAATTGGTTTTAGGCCAGATTTTTCACAAGAATGGGGAGATTCATGAGAATCCTATTGGGAAAAAGGGGGCTGGGATAGGTGGAGTAGTGTTTCGAGGTAGCTTGGTCATGGTTACCCAGTAGTTAGAGGCACTAGATTTTGTGCTGCTCAATTAGGTGGTTATTGAAGGGTTTAAAGGTGATAACTGGGGGTTTTGAAGGGTAATGGTACAGTTAATGTAGTCAGTTCGGTCCAACATGATGGTTAGAGTGGTAAATGACAATAGTGGCCACAAATGTTAGAGTTTCAAAAATCCTTAAGGGAAAGGAACCCTATAAGGGTGGTTTCTTTAGGTTAGTCTTGAGCAGAAAATGCTAGAAATAGCAATGGTGTGGCTCAAAAATCACCACAGAAGCTATAATCTTAGAGAGAGAGAGAGAAAGATTGTATAGAGAGAGAAAGTGACGTTATGAGTGGATTTGAGTGATCATGAGTGACCATTATGATGGAAATGGAGCTTAGGGACCCTATTTATACTGAATGAAGCTTGGTTTGACAAAGAAATGATCATTAACAGTTGAATCAACCATTGATGCAGATCCTTAATTTTAATTTTAATTTTTCATTACCGATTTGAATAGCAATTCACATGAATTTAGATAGCTTTTTGGCTTATATTCATAGTATGTTGTGAGGAGAATAAGATTGAACCATTAAATCATGTGCTTGCGTGCAGAATTCGCATAATAAATAAAGCTAAAATAAGGGGATTAGGTTGGTGTTGTGTAAGAAACCAAGGGAAAGGAAGAGAAAAGGAAAGAAAGAGAAATAAGGAAGCAAGGGAGAAAAAGAAAAAGAAAAAAAATATTTCCAACGTGATGACACGTGGGCACTAAGTCGAACATACTATCCAAAGTGTGCTTGCCACATGTCAAGGTTAATACATGGCCCAATGTGTCCTTGACATGTGGCACTAGGTTGGCAAAAGAAGAAAAAGGCACTAAGTGCTTGTTGTAAGAATTGAACTCAAGACCTCTAACTTTAGCTTGTGCCCTGGAATGTTATATAATTAATTTGTATTTAAGCTAACTTAATTAAGCTTAATAACTCCTCCAATAAAAAGAAACAAATAAATTAATAAATAAAAATTACTAAAATATTATTAATACTAGGAAAAAAACTTATTTCTATACAATGGACTTTTATTTTTTGTCTTTTTTTTTTCCAATTTTCTATTTTTATTTTTTTTAATTTTTCCATTTTTTTGTATTTAAAAATTTTTTTTTGTACTTTTTCTAAATTTTCTATTGTTTTGTATTTTTCTAAATTTTCTATTTTTTATGTTTTTTTTTTCTAAATCAAGACCCTTTTCCCTATTGTTAAAAAAAAATTATAGGGCAATTAAAATGGGGTGCTATAATAACTTTTGAGTTCATTATCAATAAATCATCCCAAGTTATAGTAAATTATGCTCATTAACAATAAAAATAAAATTATCGATAATAAAAATAAGACTGTTGATACTTTTTCATAAGGCTATCAATTGTTTTATTTTTACTATCAATGGTATTATTTTATGTATATTGAGGTGATTCATTGAATTTAAAAGTAACTGTCACGCCCCGAACAAGAAGAGTCATAATAGTTCCGCCGTGTAAACTAATCTAAGATAGAAGCTGACCTCACAGCTGCTATCGTAGACGCAGTTTACACAAGGCGTACAACTCAACCAGCTTGAAACGTCTGTTCTGACATCTGTTAATATCCAAACCTGTAGTAGAGCTTTTATAAAATACTTGTTCTATACAATCTGTTGTTTAGTACTACAACAGTAATTATACAAACATTTCATGTCCAAGGGTAAAGATTACAATAAGAGTTTATTAAAAACCACAGGTTATACGATTTATATACAATAAGTTGGAAAACTAGTGGGCTCCCAGGGAATTCCCATTTAGTTTTCTTCGATCCTCACTTTCCCACACAGCAACACACTAACCTAAGAACGGTGGTACCTGAACATCTTTGCCTTTACTCAGCACCTGCAAAAGAGTCTGTAGGGGTGTGAGCACAACTAGCTCAGTAAGTGGGGCGAAGTCAGAAGAGTACTATACAATCACAAATAAGGTTAATAATTATGATGAAATGCAATGCATTCACTCAAATGAAAACATCGCACAGTGTTAACCGGTCCACTGTGAGGTTAGAGAAATTTCATCCGCTCCAACTCGGATTGAGGAGTTTCATCGCAACTCGGATTGAGGAGTTTCATCGCGACTCAAGTTAGACCAAACCCGGGCTTGTGCAATGGAGAACACCCCCCTCCCAAGACCGCCTTCGAATCACGGCCCCCAATCTTACCGCGACCTCCTCGCCTATCACTTAGTTCGACTAAGGATGGGGAAAGGACCATTTTAGCTATCCTCATCGAAGGAAGTCGGTGTTTGGCTTAACACTCTTAATTGTTTCCCCTAATGGGTGATTATGCATGACCAATTATACTTTAGTCGAATAATCATTAGTGATAATCAGGGATGACCAATAAGTTCACATAATACAGAATCCATGCAAATATGCAGAACAGCACACCAAGGAGTTGAACTCCTGTCACAACAGAGTATCATTCACACACATAGCATGCGCATAATCATCTAACTACAAACACAACCAGAAGTACTCTTGAGTTTCTGGATACTTTTAAAATAGTACCCAAACAGCGGCGAAGCTACCTTCCCAACTTACTTGTTCAGACGTTCGTTATTTCTGACTTGAATTGTCAGCCGTCTTTGGAAGGTCCTAATTACACAAAAGGTTTAAATTTAGTTTTCGTAATAATTACGAAAACATTAGGGTTTAATCTAAAATGGATATATATATATATATATATATTATTTCCATAATATACAGTCATGTTATTACTATATATCGAATTAAATTATTAATTATTAACATTGTACATCATATTTACTATTACGTATTATATATCGTTTTGATCGTATCGAAACGTACTTTTTATTTATTAATTTACGTTTTGATTCCGGTAAAGTTACCGAAATGTGTATATTCTTGAATATGTTATAGATATAAACTAGATTGCTTAAGGTTATCCGATTTCAACAAAACTAGTGTTATTGAGTTCGTATAGACTTAACGACACATCTTATGAGTCCTGTTCTTAGAGATGGATTTTAACGGGTATTTTGAATTTTTAATACAATTATACATAATTATATAGAAACGATCGTATTATGCGAAATTTACAGTTTTAAATTATATTTTATTCAATTTGTCCTTATATTGTAATAATATAAGTATTATTCAATTTTAATACACCTAAAGTATATCCCGATCAGAAAATATTAATAATTATGATAAAAATCTCTATTTAACCCAATTCGATCAGCAATCCTATATATAGGTTTTATTTAACTATTGAACTCATTTTAGTCTATTAATATTACAAATACATCTCGACTTATAATTTAAGCTATTTTACTTAATAAATTCATAGTAAATAGTTCGGATTACCTAATAATTCCCCGAAAATTTCTATGGACTTCTAAAAATATAGGGAATTCAATTATCACTTGGTTTCAAGTTTTCGACCTATTGCCTATATTTTCGTATTGACGATTTTACCCCTAAATTTGATAAATTATCCAATTATAATTCTTTTAGCATCCAATTAATTTCAATCTAACTCAATACCATTATTATTTATTATAGATCAGTACATGTCCATTTCATCAATTAATTTTATAATTTCCTATTAAATTCATAATTTCAGCCTATTTTCGAACCAATTTCAGGCCTAAAAATTCAATAAATATTAAAATTATTCAAATAAAAATTTGGGCTACGTAGAAATTACCCATATATCATACACATCCTACACAAAAATTTTCAGCTAGAAATAACATCATATAGTACATTTATTTCACTAATATATATTCGGATGAATTACAGATTTCTTAATAAAGTATATTAAATATTACGAATTTTTCAAAAATAAAAATATCATATGAAAGCATGTCTAAAATAACCTAAGTGTAATTTTTTTCATAATTTTCTGGGCGGATTTACTATTTTTTAGAAATTATTGAAAAATAGGGCAGAAATTTGACCTTGGTGTTCTTGGGTGCTCCAGTGGCCGGCGGCGGCTGGGCAGTTGTCGGACGGCTGGCGCGGTGGGTGGACCGTATGGGGTTGGCTGGGTTTCACAGCAGATCTACTCTAGGTTAGGATTCCACACTTTAACTAATTTTTCTGTTTTTTTCTAAATTTGTTTTTTTTTTCTACGATTTTTTTTTAATTTTTCTTTCTGATTTTCTCTGATTCCAAATTGCTAAAACTATCATGTCTGATGATCTTGGCTTTTTATAGTGCCTCAAAGTCGGTTTAAGGATTTTTCTTTAATTAATTCATATTTTCTTTTCCAATTTCTTTTTTTTTTTATGCATGAGGTGTCCAAATATTATTACTGCACCTTTTGAATCAGCAATTGCAATTCCATCCTCCTGCCACGCCTCCTTCCATTGTTATTTAATTAATTTTTCTTTTTCTTTCATTAAACAATTACTTAAATATAGATATTATATGTTAGAATTAATTATTTTAATTAATATACAAGGTTATACCCTATGTAATAACATGTGAAATATATAACTTTACTCATATAATTAAGTTTCTAGCATATCTTTTATTTTTAGGATACATTCTAAGGTTAATTTCATGAATTCAACACAATATATATATAATTACTCAATTTAAAGTTAATTTACGAGTATAATTATTATTTGTACCGGGTATACTAAAAAATTACGTGTATTTTTTTATAGTAAATTATACTACATTATCTCATTTTATAGCTCAATTAACTTATCTCTAAGTTCTCGTTGCAATCTAAGTTCAATTTTAGGAGTTTTGAACATTTTAGGGCTTTAGTAAATACTCCAATTTCTAAGGGCAAAATTGGGATTTCGGATCATTATTACTAAAATCTAACTTCATTGTAATATCTCGACTAACATTTTCATTCTAGTTGCAAAGTTTAGGCTCAATTGGATAAGTTACCCTAAAAGACCTAAATCTAAGCTCGGTTATCCTAAACTCAATTTTGGAAGCTTACAGTAACTATATCATATGATTATTTTTGAGTGACCATAAGCTAAAATTTCCCATTTAGAAAGCAAAGCAAAACAATAAAATTTTGAAAATGGAATGCCCCCTTTTTAATTATTAAATATGATAGTGAAGGAAATTAGTTAGCTTACCTCCAGTATAGTATTGAATGAGATCAATTAAAAATATATATTAAAATATACATAAATATACTCTTCAATTGTGTTTATATTGAAGAATAAATACAACTTCTCCATAGTAAAACTTAACTTATGTAATTAAATTGGACTAGATCTCGATTAATCTCTAACGTTTATCAAACCAAATAGAGTGAAACTTGATCTTTATATGACTAACTATTTTGTTTGTTCAAGTTTGAGCTCAATTGCTATGGTTTCAATTAAAGTTAAGTAAGAATTGAATAAACTCAAGTAGCTGCTTGGTTAATATGTTTAGATATATACATGCATACATATATATGTGTATTTATATGTGTATTTATGGGTATGTTCACATGCAGTTAAATCGCAAACCCACTACACTCCATTATGATCATATTAAATATGGAACGACTGAGAAAACTAGGAAAAGTAGGAAAAGAAAGAAAAACCAGATGCCACAAGTAGCAGGAGCAAGAAAACAGTCGAAAGCAAATGCTTGTTAAGCTCCATTACTATCAAAGACGAGATAGGAAGAAAGATAATTGTTATGCTGGACGATGCAAAAACATATATATAGTTAATTTGTTATGCTTTTTTCCTCGTAAACAATTATTCTGCATAAAAAATGCGGGAAAAATTACTTATCAGATAAGAATTTTGTACTTTTTTTTTTTTTTTACTTGGAAAGATCACATTTACAAGTTAAGAAAAAAGTTTTTTAAAGAAAAGACACTAAGGCAAATATTCTAGAGGCATCATTGAAGGTGGATCCCATGGAGGTTGAGCTCGATAAGGATAGGAGAATGTAATAACCCGAACTACAAATCATGTATCTCTCTTTTCTTTAATGTTACGTTAGGTATAGGTTTGGAGTGGAATTGATTGGTGCAGGATGGAGAATCTTTTTCTATATTTGGAAATATCCATGAAATAGAATATGTATATAGTAATAATTATAAAAAATACTCTTAAATATTACAATGTAGAATTAAATTAAAGGTTAAATAAGTAACTTAATTAATAATAATGCATGAAAAATGAATGAAATTGTCGATTTTACCATTAAAAAGATAGAATCGAATTCCTCTTTTAAGTTTCAATCGCAATAAAATTAGTATTTATAGCTTTTAAATGTACTTTTAAACATAAGAAAAAGAAATGAAAGTCGGAATCATGATTTCATCCCGATTCATTCATGCATACCAACACAACATCTACATATGACCGGTAGATTGTAGAATTGTTTTTTGTGCAAGTATCGTACTCTAATTTTCTCATCTTATTGCTTTTATGGATAGCTTGGCCTGATTAAATTTTTGGAATTCAATTTTTGATCCCATAGTAGAGTTTTTACCAATTTATTATCTAAAACTGCTTATCTAATAATATATTATTCCCTAGAGTTTTAGAATAATTTCTTTCAAGAAAGAATAGGCACTGGTGGTATTTTTATCCTTTATTTTGACATTATCCTCTAGGCTTTTTGGTCTGATATGAATGTGGATAAGTGATTATAATGACTCCTAACTACAGTATACGCAATTATCCATTAATTTAACTAATAAAATGTGATTTTATCTAACCAAACTTTTAAAATGGTGCAATTTTACAGAAGAAGAGTTTTCAACTCCTTCGCCATAGAAAATTTGATGGATCAATACACGATGAGCTAATCTTAGTTTTTCAAAGCTTTGCCTATGAACATATGTCGGGAAAGAAAGCTTAGAAAGAGATATATCATATATTAATATCAAAATATTTCAGACTACCATTTATTTTTAAAAAGAAAAAAAAAAAGAAAAGAAAATCGCATTAGATAAAGTTTACAAACACGACATTTCAAGCTGAGTACAAGGACTTAAAAAATTCAACATGCAGTGTGCAAAAACGTATCTATTAGCATTATGCAGCAAGTTTACATAAATAAAAATAAAATCCAATACATCACACCACATTTATTTCAAGACCTGTTATCGCGAACTCCTCCATCATCATCATCGATGGAGATGATCTAGCAATGTCCGGCGCAGAAGCAACGGCGGCGAAACCCTCGACAGTGGCCAATGTGGAAGCCCTCCGTTTGGCAAGCGGTAGCACAGTTGCTTTTCCTCACACATATGCCCTTGAACCGGTGGCTTTGCTAATCGCATGTCCTTGCCTCCACCAGACCTGCTCTTGGTCCCATCATACCTATTCATAAAAAGGAAGAAAATCAAATGAAATAATGCCTTTTTATCTACTAACGGTATCAAAATGAAGTTCTGTTTTCTTTTAAGTTTTAAACATGATATTTAAATTTGGTAGATACAATACTCAATCGATTGAACTTTCTAGATAGCAAGAATATAAATGTTCAAATGGGAATATTATGTCTAGTGAAGTTTTTATCCAATACGTAATATTTTTTTATCTAATGCGGCAATTTTATGTATCCCTTGGTAGATATAATACTCGATCGATTGAACTTTCTCTAACGCAGCCAACTGTAGAGGTACATCAAGTAATATAGATCCTCAAATCTTTCATCATATGGATCAAGAATTTCTTTGGGTGATGAAAGGCAAGTCAGCAGAAACTGCAACAGTAAACATGGCATAGGTTGCAGGTACTTCATTCACCGTTTCTCAATGCTTTTATGCCTCTTTGAATAACAATCTTGAGTCATGGATCATATGGCCCCTTTTCCTTTGTTACTTTACAATACTTTTCATCCTAAAAATCTGATACCAATAAAATTACCTGATGGAAATGTCAAATATGTTATCATGATTGGTTTGTGTTACATTACACCTGATATTACATTGAAGCAAGTCCTACTGGTTCATAGTTTTTCCCACAGCTTACTATCTGTTAGTAAGTTTCTAACAAATACTTACTCCTACCTCTTGTCTCTATCAAGACTCGAGACTTAACAAATTGGTTGCACAAGCTCAGGCTAAGTGTAACTTATATGTTCTTCATGCAAAAGCTGAACACCGGTGTAATACTAGTAATACTCTTGTTGATAAACAACTTGTTCTTTCTTGTACTAAGTACACAAATACTTAATTGCTTCATGCTCGGATGAGTCATATGTCCACTTCAAAAATGCAACATCTTGACATTTCTTCTAAACTTGATTTCAATAACTTTGTCTGTGATGTTTGTCATTTAGCCAAGGTTCATAAACTTCCCTTTCCTAGAAATATAAATAAATTTTCATTTCCTTTCCGTTTATTACACTTAGATGTATAGGGTCCATATCATGTTACTTTTATTTCTAGAGCAAATAATTTCCTTACAATTTTTGATGATTTCAATCAATGTACTTGGACATATATGCTTAATAACAAGGCTCAAGTACCTTCTATGCTTGTTGCATTTTTCAAATATGTTAACAATTATTTCCATGTTAGCCCTCAATTTGCTCAGTTTGACAATGGGATTGAATTTATATCCTCTTATTGTAAGTCCTTATTTAATGGCCTTGGAATCATACATCAACGTACCATGGTTTACACACCCCAACAAAATGGATGAGTGGAGAGAAAACATAAACATTTGCTTGACACTACGTATGCTATGCGAATTCAAGTAAACTTACCTAAAGAATATTGGAGTAAGTGTATCTTAGCAGCCACAAACATCATTAATAGGATGCCAAAGTTGTTCTTGAGTGGAAAACCCCATATGAAATGCTTTTTGGGCAAAAACCAAACTACACACACACTTACGAACCATAAGTTGTCTATGTTTTGCAACCATAAACAAACCTCATCAAGATAAATTGGAGCCTAAAGGTGCTAAACATATCTTCTTAGGCTACATACAAGGAAAAAAAGGATATAAGTTGCTTGATCTTTCCAGTAATCATCTTTTTGTTAGTTGTGATGTTACTTTTTTTTAGGATACTTTTCCTTTTAAGGATGGTACATTGCTTCATACACCAGTTTTAGACATCACTTGTCCTTGCAAACATGATATCGTTTTGTTTGATGATTCCTTTGTTGAAAAAGCTCCAAGCACCTCTATTGACTCATCATAGCCCACCAATTATAATGGTTCTGTTACAGACACCATTAAGTCTGAACAGAGTTTATCAACTAGACATTCTAGTAGAGCACGACATCCTCCTTAATGGTTATACGATTAGGTGTATGTTGTGCAATGTATATCAACTGACCCTATTGTTTCTTCATCTAACATTCCATATCCTTTGTTTGATCTAAACACTTTTCACCATCTTCCATTAGATTATATTTCTTCTGTGGCAAATGTCTTAACCATTCTTGAACCATCTTGTTATCCACAAGCCATTAGACATAAGCAATGAGTTAATGCAATGAATGCTAAGCTTAATGCCTTAGAAAGAAATGATACTCAAGAGCTTATAGATTTGCCTAAGGAAAAGAAAGTAGTTGGGTCCAAATGGGTATATAAAGTTAAATATAAGCCTAATGGTAACGTAGAGCACTTTAAAACAAGACTAGTTGCTAAAAGATATACTCAAGTGGAAAGGGAGGACTACATTGCTATATTTTCTACAATTGCCAAGCTTAGCATGGTTTGTATACTATTAGCTGTTGTAATCGCAAAACAGTAGCCTATTCATCAAATTGACATTAATAATGCATTTCTTCATGGGCATATTAATGAAGAGCTTTATATGATGCCACCTTTAGGGAATGTAAAAGCAAGATCGGACCAGGTTTGTCGTCTTAAGAAGTTACCATATGGTTTAAAACAATCCTCATATTAATGGAATATTGAAATTTCCAAATTTCTTCTTGGGCAGGGGTTTATGTAATCCAAAAGTGACTACTCCCTATTCACAAAGACTACTAGCTGTTCCTTTCTTGTTGTATTATTATATGTTGATGATATGCTAATAATAGGTACTTGTGTATCATCCATTTTAGCTCTTAAATCTGATTTGCATTCTCAATTCACCATTAAGGATCTAAGCAGTGCATGGTTTTTCTTGGGATTGGAGTTATGTCAGACATCTTCTGGTTTATTGATCAATTAATGGAAATTTGTTCTTAATTTGTTGTAAGATGTTGGTTTGATAGCTTCTAAAGAAATTGTTACTCCTCTTCTATTGGGGTCTAAACTTGATAACTGTTCTGGCAATTTACTCTCAAATCTTAGCTTCTATCAGTGGTTGTTGGGTAAGCTTTTGTATCTAACTTTAATATGTTTAGACATCTCATTTGTAGTTCATTAGCTAAGTCAGTTCTTATCTTCTCCTCGCAACACTCATCTACAGGTTGTTTTCCATCTTTTACGATACTTGAAGGGCACATTCTCTATTGGTCTTCTATCCTATCACCAACTCCTTTACTTGACTTGGTTATTTAGATTCAAATTAGGGGTCTTATCTTATTGATAGGAATTCGGTCAGTAAGTTTTTCGTATTCTTGGGAAAGGCACTCATATCTTGGAAAACGAAGAAACAACAAATTGTTTCTACCTCTTTTATCAAAGCCGAATATCACAGCATAACATCCACTACCAAGCAATTACTTTAGATTACTTAACATTTTACATGACTTCGGAGTTGATGTTAGTTTACCCATTTCTTTATGTTGTGAGAATCGAGTAGCGCAACTCATTGCTAATAATCCTTGTTTATGTAATCGTACTAAGCACATTAGTATCGATATTCACTTTATTTGTGATCAAGTTGTAGCTGGTTTTCTATGGATTTTGCATGTTCCATCCCGACTATAACTTGCAAATTTACTTACTAAACCTATTTCTCAACATGCTCTACAGTTTCTCTTAGCTAGGTTGGGTCTTCAGGAAGATCTGACTTAATTGGAAATGGTGGTTGTAGTATTTATACAATTGTACTTTAGTAAATAGCATGTGTTATTATTTATTATAGGACATTAGAAAGTTTGTTATTTTCTATTTCTTCTTCTTCTTGTATAAATACCCTGGTTCAATCAATGATGAACAATACACAAGAAACCTCTTCAAACATTTCTCTCTTCCTTTCTTCTGCTAAACTTTATGGAGATTGTGAGGATGTTTATAGACCATCTGTTCTTGATGGACAATGAATCACCTTGATTCACACTTCTTATTTGTCTTATTTTTGAGTGAATTATTAAGATTAAATTGAGTAAATTTCATTTGAAATTTCACATTTAAAATTTTTCCTTTTCTAAATTGTCATTTTCTTATATATTTTCAAATCAAAGGGTTTACCTTTATGCTTTTTACATATCTCTCTCTCTTTTTTTTTTTTTTTTGGTTTTTAGTGTATTTCTTTTGTTTTTGTTGTATAGCTTTTTGACAGGTAGCTTTACTTCTCCATCCTTACTGTTTATTCGTTAGAATAAAGTCTCTTATTCTCGTTACATCAAGTTCAGTTTATTAAAATCTTATGCAATTTTTTACTAAGTATCATTATATATGATAAATATATAAGAAATTAATTGTAAACATATGAAAGTTCAATAAAAAAGAAAACATGTTATTGGATATAAAAATAATTAGCAAAAATTTGATATAAACGGTTAAAACTAAACTAAACCGGTATTAATTAGGTTTGAAAATTTTTCTAATTGAACCTCATGCAAGCCCCTAAAATTGAGTTTAGGACAACCGAGCTTAGATTTAGGGTTTTTAGGGAAATTTATTTAATTGAGTTCAAACTTTACGACTAAGATAAAAAAATTAGTCGAGGTGATACAGTGAAGTTAGATTTTAGAAATAATGACCCAAAATCTCAATTTTTTCCTTAGAAGTAGGAATATTTAATATAGTACTAAAATACTCGAAACACCTAAAATTGAACTCAAATTATGATAAGAACTTAGAGATAAATTAATTGAGCTATAAAATGAGATAATATAGTATAATTCACTATATAAATATATACGCATTTTTATGAGTACACCTGGTATAAATAATAATTATACCCGTAAATTAATCCTAAATTATGTAAATATATATATATATATTGTGTTGAATTCATGAAATTAATTAAAAGAACATATCCTAAAAATAAAAGATATGTTAGAAACTTAATTATATGAGTAAAGTTATATACTACACGTGATATATACATTGGATATATGCTTGATATTAGTAAAATAACTAAATACTATTATAATATATATATATATATATAATATCAATATTTAAGTTAATTTCCTATCAAAAGTTATCTAAAACCATTTCTCATTTGCTGGAAAAGTTGCGTAGCATGCAAAATAGGTAAGAATGTTGATTCAACAACTCAATTTGTAGAAATAAGGCACCTCATGCTTATTCAATCAAGAAGAAACAGGAAAAAAAAAAAAAACAAGAGAAGATAAATTCCTTAAATCGACTTTGGACCAGTATAAAAGGGCAAAAAACTCCAGACGTGAAACATTTACAATTTGGAAAATTAGGGAGTGATTGAAAGCTTTAGGGAATTAGGAAAATAAAAAAAATATATACATATACAAAATAGAGCAACCATCATGCCACCATCATTCCAGACCTAGACGACCACCTGACGACGAACCTGACCGTCCACCACCAGTCCAGGCTACGTTTAGGCCGTCCGACACACCCCTATCACCCCACAGCCACCAGAGATACTAAGAACAACAAAGTCAAATTTTTATCCTGTTTTTCAATAATTTATAAAAAATATCAAATCTGCCCTAGAAAATTTAAAAAATTTTTTTACTTAGGTTATTTTGAATATACTTTTACATGATATTTTTATTTTTGAAAAATTCATAATATTTAATATACTTCCTTAAGAAATTTACTATTTATCCGAATTTAGAATTGTAAAATAAATGTACTAAATTATGTTTTTTGTTGCTGAAAATTTTTGTGTAGGATGTGTGTGACATATAGATAATTGCTATGTAGCCTGAATTTTGATTTGAATATTTTTAATATTTATTGCATTTTTTGGCCTAAAAATAGCTTGAAAATAGGCTGGAATTATGAATTAAATAGGAAATTATGAAATTAATTGATAAAATGGACATGTGCTGATCTATAGTAAATAATAACAGTATTAAGTTAGATTGAAATTAATTTAATGTAAAAAGAATCATAATTGAGTAACTTAGAGGTAAAATTGTAAATACAAGTATATAAGCAATAAGTCGAAAACTTGAAACAAGTAATAACTGAATCCCCTATATTTTTAAGAGTCAATAGAAATTTTCGAGGAATTATTTGGAAACAAATTATTCATTACGAATTGACTTAATAAAATGACTTAAATTATAAGTCAGGGTGTATTTTTAATATTAATAAGCTAAAATGAATTAAATAGTTAAATAAAAACTATATATGTAATTGTTGATCAGATTGGATTGAATGAATATTTTTATTATATTTACTAATATTTTTTGATCGGGATACACTTTAGGTATATTAGAGTTGAATAATACTTATATTGTAACGATATATGGACAAATTATATAAAATACAATTTAATAACATAAATTACGTATAATATAATCATATTTACATAATTATGTATAACTGTATTAAAAACTAAAACTACTAATTATAAGTCGTCTATAGAAATATAACTCATAAAACGTGTTGTTAGGTCTATATAAACCTAATGATACTAATTTTGTTTTTATCATATTCAAGAATGTACGTATTTTGGTAACTTTACTGGAATTAAAACGTAAATTAACAAACGATATATAATACGTAATAGTATATATGATGTATAATATCAACAATTGATAACTTAATTCGATATATATATAACCATTTTAGATTAAATCCTAATGTTTTCGTAATTATTACGAAAACTGAATTTAGGCCTTTTGTGTAAATAGGATCTCCTAGTAGAAAGACAGTTGACAATTCGAGTTAGCAGTAGTGGGTGTTTAAACAATTAAGTTGGGATTGTGGTTTTACTGCTTGTTGGGATACTGTTTAAAATATCTAGAGACCCAAGAGTATTTTTGGTTGTGTTTGTAGTTAATTGACTGTGCGCATGCTGTGTATGTGGATAATACTCAATTGTGACGGGAGTTCAACTCCTTGGTGTGCTGTTCTGCATGTTTGCATTGATTCTATATTGTATTAACTTAATGGCCACCCCTAATTAAAATTAACGTTTATTCGACTAAAATGAAATTAGACATGCATAACACCCATTAGGGAAAATGATTAAGAGTGTGAAGTCAAATACCGACTTCTTTCGATGAGAATAACTGAAATGGTTCTTTTTCCATCCTTAGTCAAACTAAGTGACAGGCGAAGAGGTCATAGCAAAGTTGGAGGCTATGGTTCGAAGACAGTCATGGGAAGAGGGTGTTCTATATTGCATAAGTTCAGATTTGGTCTGATTTGAGTCACAATGAAACTCCTCAACCCAGGTTAGAGTAGATGTACTTTCTTTAACCTCACAATAGATCGGATAACATGGTACGGAGTTTCATTTGATTGATTGCATTGCATTTCATCATAATTATTAACCTTATTTGTGTTTGTATAGTACTCTTCTGATTCCATCCCACTTACTGAGCTAGTTAAGCCCACATCCCTATAAACTCTTTTATAGGTGTTGAGTGAGGTCAGGATGTTCAGATATCACTATTCCCAAGTTAGTGTGCTGCTGTTTGGGAAAATGAGGATTGAGGAATCAACTGAACTTAAGCTTTTGACTTTGTTTTTGAGGAAATTAATTGGGAATTCTTTAGGAGCCTACTAGTTTAACTAGTTTCCTAACTTATTGTATATAAATTGCAAAACTTGCAGTTTTTAATAAACTCTGATTGTAATCTTTACCTTTGGATGTAAAACATTTGTGTAAATACTGTTATGGTACTAGACAACAGGTTGTATAGAACAGATATTTTGTAAAGCTTTACCACGGGTTTAGTTATTAACAAGTATTAGAATAGACATTTCAAGTTGGTTGAGTTGTATACACCTTGTGTGAATTATATCTACGATAGCAGCTGTGAGGTCAGCTTCTATCTTAGGTTAGTTTATACGGCGGGACTGTTATGACTTTTCTTGTTCGGGGTGTGACAACTCATAAGTTGTATTGCATCTTGATTACCAGCTTGTATCGTTGAGGTTGATATAGAGGTCTTACCCATCTTAGCATTACTACTGCTAGCATTAGAAACATTCATCATACTCAACAGGTTTAACAACTGCTCTTTAGAAAAACTTACACTATCAACTCCACCAGATGAACTTGAAGTTCCGTTCTTAAACAACACATATTCTAGAGGAGGTCTACATCCGTGATCCCCCCGACCTGAAACTTCTCTATTAGCCTCTCCTGCAAATACATAATTCGACTCCAATATCAGTCGCTTAGTAACATTGTAATTCAAAAAATGCGGTGGAAATCCAATCAATTTGTAGCATCTATCCTTTAAATGCCCTTTCTTTTGATAGTAACTACACACTATATCACCTTTATTCTTTAATCTAGGATGTGCACTCATCAGAGTAAACGCATCTGAAACTGAAAAATCTTTTAGCCAATTGGCCCTCTAAAATTCATCTCACATTACCAAATTGTAGCCTTCATTTAGAGTGGAAAATGGTTTTAAAACCAGAACTTGTGATCGTAAAGGAGCAAAATTCTCATTCAAACGATTAAGAAATTTGAAAACATAATCGTTGTGAGCCATTTCAACATACTTATCAAAACAACTAGATTGACAAGAACCACAAGAACAGTGCTAAAGTGGTCAAAAATTTCGTAACTCTTCTCATACAATATTCAATTCTGTAAAGTATTCATCCACATATCTTGACCCTTAAACTATAGTGTTTAGCATATGATGTAGCCAACATATTCTAGTATCATTTGATTGTGAGAAACGTACCTTGAGTTTTGTCCATATTTCTTTAACCATGTTCATATACAAAATAGTTGACGCAATTGAAGATGAAACTAACCAGAGCAACTAGGCAACAATCAAATCATTACATCGACTCTATGCTACATATAACTTATCTGATTTTTCTGGTACTGGAATAAAGCCATCCACAAAACCGACTTTATTTCAGATTGATAAGGCTAATAGAAATGAACGACTCCAAGTATTGTAATTGAGACCAGTAAGAACAGGCGTTATTGCAACTGAATTTTGTGAGTTTGAATGAGAACGAAATAAGGAGAATGAACGTCTTTTGTATTAGTTATTGACATTGTGAAGCAATCACGAAAGCAAATTCTCTGATATCATGTTACTATAGTTGAACTGTATTCGTGTGTGTGTGTGTTAAAGAAAACAAACAAAAAGTACAAAGAAGAGTAATGCTGTAGTAGAAATGAATTCGTGTGTGTGAGATGAAGAAAACAAATAGAAAGTGCGAAAGAGAGTAATGTTGCAAAAGTGATGAGGAGTGAAAGGATTACAGTGAAAATGAATGAATTAAGTTAAGTTCTCTGTACACAATGCTCATATATATAGTTATTGTGTAGAATCAATAACAAAACTAACTAACTTCTATAACTAATAACAAAACTAACTTTTGCAACAAACAACTAACTACCAGAATTAATAGTATAGCTACTAACAACTGCTATAACTGTAACACATATCCTACCCTCCAACATACTTATTCTTTGTCCCATCATATATGTTCAAAGATGAAGGAAAATCATACTCGTACAAGCAATTGATATACAAACACTTTTTGAAAAATTTGCTGGAAACTTTCAGCGCAAATTATAATATATGCATTGCTTCATGTAAGTTTAGCTCTTCCCTATCTTTAAAAATGGGTGTTTAGTACTTTAGTCTTTTAGAAAGTGGCTTTTACATACGCAGCTGGCTATTAAAAAAAAAAAAAATATCTCACGTAACCGTTTTGCCATTAATTTTATATATTTTCTTTTTCATTTTTCATTTTTTCAATTATTTTTCCTATGAGCAATATAGTAAGATAGGTTCTAAGTAGTACAGTTTTCAAAATTACAGAAGGTTGATGACTCCGAATTAAAAATAGGGGATTAAACACGTAGGAAACAATCTTGTAGGCCATATTTGCAACTTAGCCAATATTTTACATTTCAAAGCACCGATTGTTTATATTAATAAAGCAACACAAAAAAAAAAAAAAAAAGTGAAAGTTATATATGATCAACGATCCAAATTCCAATTCTATTCCCGTATTTACTTAATTTGCCATTTGTATGTAGAAAAAGGGCTTATCGTCATCAATAAATCATCTCAAGTTATAGTTAATCACACTCTGTGGATAATTTTTTATGAGGTTGTTGACTATTTTATTTTTACTGCTAAATGGCATTATTTTACTTTAAATTGGGGTTATTCATTGAATTTAAAAGTATCTACATTTTATGGTTACTTTTCAACGATTATAGGGTAAAATTGCCATAGAGAAAGCAAACTAAACTAATAGAATTTTGACAATGGAATGCCTCCTTGTTTTAATTGTTAAGTATGACAATGAAGGAAATTAACTATCAAAGACGAGAGAGGAAGAAAGGTAATTGTTATGCTGGAAGACGCAAATTAAACATATTAACCCATCGAGTCCGATTTATAAGCACTTCATCTCTACTAAACTAGAATAAAAATCAATAACGTGAAAGTTTAAAAAGAGGAAAATTAAGAGCTGCAGTGCACTCCTCAACGCAGCATGCAGTATTGATGCTGCTTTATTTTCTGTGCGCTATCTTCTGCCTTTGTAGTATATAACATTCATATTTAAACATTAAATGGTTTTACTCTTCATCTAAGGCGTATTCCTTCTGGGAAAGTTCCGTGTTCCCGTTTTCTTCCCTTCAAGACCAACTTCTAGATCTAGATCGGCCATTGCAAGATCATGCACTTGTGTATACACGTGTATTCACTTGATAGTATGATCATGGATGTGCATGCATAAAAAGAACCTCTTGTACTTATTTACCACAATGTGAATTGATAGCATCGTTGAAGGTGGATCTCAAATAGGTAGAGCTTGATGTGGATACGAGAATGGATTACCCCGAATCAAATCGTGCATTTTCTCTTTTCGCTAAGGAATTTCAGTATAAATTTTGTTACGCAACATCTCCTTATGACTAGCAGATCGTAGAATTGTTGTTGTGCAAGTATCATACTCTTAATTTACTCATCGTAATTACTTTTATGTATAGTTTGGCTCGATTTAGGTTTTGGAATTTGATTTACGATCCATGGGACAGTTTTATCGATTTATTATCTAAAATTGCTTATTTCCTACATTCTAATAATGTCTATTACATTTTCTTTCAAGACAGTATAGGCACTTGTGATATCTTTATCCATTATTTTGACTTTATCCTCTAAGTTTTTTGGTCTGATATAAATGTGAAGATGGCCCATAGGTTCTATATTGACTTGCGTGTATATATATATATATATATATATGTATATATGTGTGTGTGTATTATGTGGATACATGATTATAATGACTCCTAACCATAAATAGTATACACAATTATCCATTAATTTAACTAATAGAATGTGATTTTATTTATCCAAAATTTTAAAATAGTGCAATTTTACTGAAGAAAAGTTTTTAATTACTTTGTTATAATTATAACAGTTGTAATCTAATAGTATAAATATTGATTTTTTAACAAAATGGATTAGAGTTGAATTCCTCATCTCTAAGTTGTAAAACATAAAATAATAATAATAATAATAATAAAAGAAACCCTTAGTTATAGAAAATTGGATGGATCAATACAAGATGAGCTAATCTTGGGTTTTAAAAGCTTTCCCTATAAACATATGTCTGGAAAGAAAGCTTAGAAAGAGATACATCATATATTCATATCAAAATATTTCGGACTACCATTTATATTAAAAAGGAAAGAAAGAAAATCACATTAGATTAAGTTTACAAACACGATATTTCAAGCTGAGTACAAGGACTTAAAAAACTCAACATGCATAGTGCAATAACGTACTTATGTGCATTATGCAGCAGGTTTACATAAATAAAAATAAAATCCAATACATCACACCAATATAATTGTTATATATATATATATATATATATATATATTAAGAAGAGGTGGTTCTTCAGCCACTAGTTGTAGGGAACTCTTCCATATATCATCATCGAATCATCGATGGAAATCAGATGATTTAGCAGTGCTTGGTGCAGAAGCAACGACGGCGAAACCCTTGGCAGTGGCCACTGTGGAAGCCCTCAGTTTGGCAAACGGCAGCACAGTTGGTTTTCCTCACACATACGCCCTTGAACCGGTGGCTTTGCGGCTCGCATGTCCTTGCCTCCACCAGACTTGTTCTTGGTCCCATCATACCTGTTCGTATGAAGGAAGAAAATCAAATGGAATGCCTTTTTATCTACTAACGGTATCAAAATGAAGTTCAAATTTTGTTTTCTTTTAAACTTTAAACTTGGTAATTAAATTTGGTAGATATAATATCCAATCAATTGAACTTTTTAGATGATAAGAACATAAAATGTCGAATTGGATAACACACTGCATATCATATCTAGGAAAGCTTTTTCTCCAGTAAAGGAAGAAAGACGGAAAGATAGCAACATGTAATATCTTTTTTCTCTAATGGGACAGTTTTATATACCCCTTGTTCGAGTGAATTAAGAGGCTAGGTCTCTTGGTGGGGGGTCCCTTTTTGCCGATGAAAATGAAAAAGTTAATATGTCCAGCAAAGAAAGAAGTTCTCTATCCCACACCTTATTTATTCTATATCGATATTCCGAGGATGTTAGGGAACATCTTAACTAATATGTAATGACATTAGTAACAAATGGGAAGGACATACTTCATACCTTTCCCAAATTTCCATAAGCATACGTATGTATTTACATACATGTATATATATATATATATATACATACATATACATATTAATATCAAGTCTAAAATCGTTATCTACTATACCTTGTAACGTATTGAATCGATGCCGGAGCTTAACTTGAAAAGTTATTCTCAACTTAGCTTAAACCCAATGAGGTTTACTCTAAATAAGCTAGGTAAAGCTTAATTATATATAATTTAATTATATAACATCTAGATATATATATAACATGAATATATATAATAAAACTGTATTAAACTTAGCTTTGGCTTGATTAATTTGAAATCTTATATTAAACCAAATAAATTCAAACTTATGCTTGATTAGGTAGGTTATATCTTAATTAATTGCTAGAGTTTTTGTACATGTATATGTATATTCGTGTTTTGTGTATGTGTGTTCATATGAGACAAAAAATAGATGTAAGGGGTTTATCTATTTTATGAGACATTCCATTGAAGTATGCCACATAAACATGTGATCTCACATATGGTTCTACATAAGAGCTCAATTTCTAATTTTTTATGTATTACACCTTAATTCACCGTGTTATTAAAATTAAGTAGACCCTTATCTATCTATACATTACTCATCTGAAGTCATATGGCATACCTACTTCATTCATATCATTATTAACAATACGAATCATATTAAAAATGGAAGAAAGAAGAAAGAAGAGGAAATAGTAAAAGACCAGAGGCAACAAGCAGCAGGAGCAAGAAAACAATAGAAAGCAGACGCTTGTTGATTAGCTCCATTTTTATTATCAAAGACCAGATCAGATAGAAAGAGAGAGAGATGATGGTACAATGCTAGATAATCAACCTAGCACTTAGGGAGTCCCTTATATAAGCCCTTCGAGATCTACTATATCACTATCAAAATCAGCAATTATATGTGAATGGAAGAAGAATGGTCTGAAAAATATCAAAAAGCTAAAAAAAAAACACTCATTAACATGCACTATTGAAGATGCTTTTTTGTGTGGACGTTGTCTTTTGACATATGTTAGATCATTTAAGAATTAAAGCTTAGAAAAATTTAATTATTATTGTCTTTAGGTATTGGCCGATAGAGATTGAAAGTTGTTTGAGCTTTATACGGTGATGAGAGCCTGCAAAATGGTGTACAGTAAAGAGTGTTGGGGCGTGATTTGATGTGGCCATTTTGATATTGAAGCTAGCAAATTATATGAAGAATAATAACCAGTATGCATTATATCACTTAAGTGCATAAAGTATCAAATGGTCTACCACTGAGTGGTAGACTGGTATTTATAAAGAAGTGAAGGTGGCGGTTGAAGAGTCGTTAATAGACAAAATACATGTCCATAAGCTTTGGATAGTAGAGTCATGCAACTCCAATGTAGTCCGCAATTATAGGAGGCAATCAGTTAACTTAATCATCTAGCCTTATCTACAATGTCATAGCCATTATGGACTAAGACAATTGGACAGGCTATATAGTGGGCTTGGGTTGAGGTTGGACATGAAAGTAGAAAGGCCGAATCTAGAGGAGAATAGCCTTGGCCATGAGCCTGATCAGGTCAGCATAGATTTAAGGGACCTAAGTTTAAAAGGCCCTACCAATAATTATAAATTAGAGAATGGACATATATATTATGTGTTTATTTTATAAAGGAAATTTTAATATGATTTCAAATCTTTCCCTACCTCTAAGCTATGGAAAAAAATTCATTAGATATTACATATCATGTGTTATCCACTTAGCGTGCAAATACCAATAAAATATTAATACAAATAATAATGGAAAAAATAGTTTTCAAATCAATTATCACTGGTAATTTGCATGTCATATATGTCAATATCTTATTAATATTTATATATTATATATACTTTACATGGCGTGTATTACCCATTGAATTCTTTTTCCCAAGCTATACGGTTCTGCATTTGTCCCTATGTACTATTAAGCAAAAAAATAAATAAACAAACCAATTCATGTTGTATTCCTAACTTACATAAGTAGCAAGAAAGATGTCTATATGGTTGTTATATCAAAATTCTGCTTGCACAATTTTATGAATTTACGATTTCAAGAGGTTTTTCTAAATTAAATAAAATTATCTTTCTGGATATTCTAGTAGAATCATAGGTCTACATGTTAAAATGGGTAAAATTATGCATTTTTAACTTAATTTATCAATTTTACATATTTGAGTTAAGTAGGCTAAAAAATAAAAAATATAACTAAGGCTCTATAAGCCCAACAACTTTTAGGGGGCTACATCATCTTTCTTATCCCATTCTAATTTCATTCCTATTTCTCTTTCTCTTGTTCCCTTGTTTGACATCTGTAACCTTTATTTAATTTCTAGCTTTAGTTGCAAAATTTATAGGGAAATCTATTTTCTTCAATTTATATCATCAAGAATTCAAAATGAGTTGAAAGATTCGATTCCTATCAATTATTCATAACTTTTTCAAATAAAATAATAGAAAAGAACCTAATCTTTTGTTTATGCATGTTAAATTATATTTATTAGAAGTTTTTAATGAAAACTTATTTTATTCATTTTTTTTATTTTCATCATACATTTCGAGTTCTTTATAACTATTGAAGTATATTTACATTTTCTGAAAATATTTTATATAAGTTGTAGAAATTTATTTTTCTATATTACAATTCTACATCTACGAATTATTTGGTTATTTTAGATAGAACGATGAGTTCAACAACCTTATTTTCATATGGTTTTGTTAATTCTAATAAGCGGATGTAGAAGCCTTGAACTTAAGGGGGCAAATTTACATCCAAAGTAATATCAAATTATTTATAAGAAAATGTCTACATATTATTGATAATAATGGTACATATTGTACATATAGAAGAACTTAATTAAAAAATATATAAGCCCTACAATAAAATGTTTGGGGTTTGATATATAAAATTTAGGACGATTGAGTAAATTATTCGATTGAGTTCAAATTTAATGACGAAATTAGGAACATAAGTAAAAGTGATCCCATGATTTTGAATTTAGGAAAATAAATAATAACATAATTAAATATTATAATATTAAGTTATATGTATATTACCTATTATTTATCGAAAACGCTTAAAACTAGTTTGATAATTAACAAAGTGATAAAAATAAATCATATACATACTAAAAATCATAAAAGAATATAAATAATATTTAGGAGTATTTACTTCTACTATATATATTTATGTGTAGATAAAAATACTTAAAATTACTTAAAATACTTAAAATATGCTAAAATAATACTAATTAATTAAGAAAAATTATAAGAAAGTGTAGAAATATCTAGATATGGGACTTGACAAGCTGGGATTAAGTACGGAAAATCAACCAATAATATTAACCTAACTAGAAAGGGGAAGAAAAAAAAAAGAGAGAGATAAGGACACTTGGAAACCAAAAATCAAAAGACCCTAAACTCTTCTATAAAATTAGAAAAAATCCACCAAAACTTAGTTTAATCAATTAGGAAGTAAAAAAAAAATAATAATAAGGGGAGGAGAGAAGAGAAGAAAAAATATTTTTATAAAAAATTAACAAATTATAGTGCAAAGAGGGTTTTAGAGTAGGAAGTAAGAACCACACTTGACAATCACTTAGAGAGGGACCACCACTATCAATGGACAATTGCCCCACTACCTAGAGGAGCTAACATAATGGGAGCCACTGCTGGTAGCTACAAGTTAATTAAATTGTGAGTTATAACTTCCTTCTAATTTTGTTTAATTTGTTAAATATATCAATTTAATTTATAAAATTAAGAAATTTGGCATTCTAGGATATTTTTGAATTTAGATTTAGGAAAAAATGTCAATTTCATAAAATTAGGTCCCGAGATATAAGGTACTTAAGAAATCCCTAAATTCTAGCTAGTTTTCGATTTTGATTTAAATGACCTTAATAGTGTAGTTTTGACTTCAAAATTTTTGTGTAAACTATTTAAGGTATTCATGATAGTTGGATGAAGAGTTTTTCTGAAAATTAACTTTCTAAAATTTTACTTAATTTATAGGCCCTAAAATTATACATAAAAAACAATATCCGGGCTTAATTTTGTAGTTTAATGATAATTGGGAGAAAATTCTAATTTAGTATGTAATTAGATATCTTTGGATGTTACTTGCTAATGTAAGATGATGTTTGTGGAGTTTGGGGTGTTAGATGTATGTATTATGTATATTATGTAATAAATATGTATAAAAGAATAATAGGTAAAATGGTATATTTAAATTAATTTTTGATTTAGGGTTAATTTGGTGCAAATTATGAATTAGAGTATAATTAGACATCTTGGTATGTTATTTAGTGATGAAATATAATATTTCTAGTGTTAGAAATGTTACATATGTGTTTTAAATGTAGATTATGTAATAATGTGTCACGTTCAAAAGCAGTAGAGTCATAATAGTCCCGCCGTGCAAACCATTCCAAGTTAAAAGCTAACCTTACAGTTGGTATCTTAGACTTGATTTACGCAAGGCGTTCACTACTAATCTGTTTTGAAGTAAACAATTCATAAATCAAATAAGTTATTTATTTAAGAAAGTATAAAAATATCTATATGCACTAGAATTCAAGTATTACAAATAGTGTTTACAAGGTTTCATTATCCTATACTTCTTAATTAATACATTATTTGAAAATTAAAAATTTTAAATAAAAGCTAAGACCTTAAAGATATATTTGTTCTTTAGATGTATTTCCGCACTCCTTAGAATCCAGCAGTTGCTAACTTCAGCATAATATAGGTCGCTTCCTAATTAGTACCTGCTACAATGTCTATAAGGATGTGAGCAACCGCAGCTTAGTAAGTTAGGACAGAGACTTAAAACCATACAGCAAATATAAACAGGGTTATCAACCAAATTATTAAATGTAATGCATGTTTAAGCAAATCTTATTGCACGACATTGTCCAGTCGGTCATAAGATTAAAGAAATTTTACCTACTTTAATTCGGGTTAAGGAGTTTCCATTAATGTAATAGCTCATGACTAAACCCAAGCATGTGCAATGAAAACACTGCTCCTCCTGCAACTACTTTTGAACCATTGACTTCACCCTTACTGCGATCTCCTTTCCTGTCACTTAATTCAACTAAAAATGAAAAAATGGACCTATTATACCATCTAATGCTATCACTTTCGAAGGAATCGATATTTGATCAGAGAATCCAAATGTTTTCCTAATGAGTAGCTTTGTAGGTCCGATTTATGATTACAAGTTATATATTTGATTAAATTCAGTTTAGAGTGATCAATCATTTTATACAAATCACATAATATAAACTAGAGTAGTAAACCGAATCATATTATCAACTCAGAGACAAACACATGCGCATAGTCGACTATTCAACAAGCATAATCAAATACAATTTCATGCTTCCAAGTACTACAAATTAGTATTCCGAAATATAGTAACGTATAAATCCCAACTTACCTAGACTTCTCGCTTACTCACTTGATGTGCAATTCGTACTGGTCATCGTAAAAAATCTTTATAATATAAGTGTTGGTTTTGTTTCCCATAATTACCATAGATACATTTTGTTATATAATTTAGATTATGAGTGTTTTTGGTTTATGATCTTCTTACATTTAGTGATTTAGGTCTAAATCTTTTAGAATTACTTCTCTCGTTCAGCTAGGTTTTAAATTTATTTTTTGTTTCGATTACAGTTTCAGCTTCTGAATTAGATTATAATGTAGGAATAATCTACATTTAATGTGATTGCTTGTACATATGTATATATATACATATAAGCTTTAAATTATGGGTTTTAAGTTAGGGATTACAATTTTACTTATTTATCTAAATTCTATATTTCCTATAACTAAATTAGTTCCAAATTAATTTTTAATTCAATTTGTGAGTTCAATTTTGTTTTGACTTTTGATTATTGTTTTTATTTATAAACCTTAGGAATTCTTCCCAAACTAAAATGACAAATTCATCTAACTATACTTAAGTATCCTAAATCTATGTTTTAGCCCCTAATCAGTATTTCGATTAGTACGGTACACTATGTTTCTATTTTAACTACCGAATCAGCTCCTGATGTAAGATAATTTTGCACTTTTCATATAATCACCTAAATTTAAGTTTTCTACTAGATTTATTACATATTTTTATTATTATTATAATATCAATTTTAACCTAATATTTTTCTGCTCATTTATTTCTTATATCTACATATTATACATTATCACTTAATATGTACATAATATACATATCTAATAGTCCTATCACTTCAAATATCATCTCCCAACATCAATTGATATCTTATAATATCTAAATTCATCCTAAATAAGATTTTACTCCTAATTACCCTAATTTACCAAATTAACTTAAAATATACCATTTTCACCTATTACATATATACTACATAATACCCTAATAATTATATCTAATACCCTAAATGTTACAGGTATCATACTTCAGCAGATTTCAACATCCTAAAATGTATAATTATACATTAAATCAGTAATTATTCATTTAATTATCTAATTAGCCCTAAATTACCCATTTTATGCATCATTTTAAGGCCTAAAAATTTCAAAATTTAATTTTTGAAAAAAGGCTTCATAGCACTGTTCTATAATCCTTAAATAGTCTATACAAAAATTTTAAGTCCAAAACTACATTTTTAAGTCTATTTATTTTTAACTCAAACAAAACTCGAGTTTGTGAAATTGACTAAAGACAGTAAATTTCTATACATCAATTCATCAAAATAAAAATTTTCCTTTAATCTACATACTTAAAAAACTTAGATTAACAAATTTCATAATTTTCTAGAACTCTTTAATATTTTTAATAAAATAACTAAAATTGCAAGGAAAATTAGACTCATCGGAATTAGTGGTTGTAGCTACTGTCGGATGCCGTGGCCTTATCGGCTGATCTAAATGCTACTACACTGTGTAGGGGTAGTGGTCGTCCACTCCCAAGTGGTTGTTGAGTTAGGGATCTTCTCTAAGGCCTTAATTGCATAGATTTTTTATAATTTTTGAAAACTAAACCCTAACTCTTTTATTTCAACCTTCTCTATTTTTTCTACTCTTCTAACTATCCAAATGAGTTTTTGAAAAATTTTAGCTATTTATAGAGGTCTTAGGGATTTTTTTTTTGCATTAAATTAAGGTGATTTGGGTCTTATTCTCTTCAAAAATTGCTTTTTGTTTGGCTAAATTTTATTGGTTGATTTTTCTACTTTAATTTTCTTCTTGCCATGCCCCTATTCCAGTCATTTCCATACTTTTTATGATTTTTCTTGATTTTTCCTTAATTATTTATGAATTTTCTTTAATTAATTAGCATTATTTCGACATATTTCGCATATTTTAAGTAATTTCGTGTATTTTTAACTACATGTAAATTCCTATATAATACAAATAAATACTCTTAAATATTATTTAAGTTATTTTATGATTTTTAATATGCATATAATTTATTTCTATTGATTCGTTAATTATTAGAACTTATTTTACATGTTTCTGATAAATAAAGGAAAATTTACTTATAATTCAATATTATAATAATTTATTATATTATTATTAGTTTCCCTAAATTCGAATTCATGAGATTACTTTTATTAATAATCCTAGCTTCATCGTAAAATTTAAGCTGAATCGGACAATTTACTCGATCACCATAAATTTTACAAACCAAACCCCAAGTAGCTAATTGCCGGGCTTACATAATATATAATATACGCATATAGGAAATTAAAGGAAGAATTACAATGGATGGGATCAACTTTTCAATGTAAGTTCAAATAAGAGATTGACGTTTGAAAAATTTTAAATAAAGAATCAACATTTGGAAAAGTTCAAGTAAAAAATTAATGCTTCTCAAATTGATTCAAATAAAGAATTCATAATAGCAATTTATAAAATAATTTAAATCACTTTGCAAAACGTTGAACCCTTACTTGAACTTTTCAAAACGTTAATCTTTTATTTGAACTACTTTATAAAACGTTGATCCCTTATTCAAATTTTTTAAAACATTGATTTCTATTTGAACTTACCTCAAAACGTCGATTCCTGCCAATGTAATTCTCTTGAAAATTAAATAAATAGGAAATATTATGTTAAATTGATAATATTATAATGTTAAAAACATCATATAATTCTAATATTGATTATGTATTTAGACAATTATATGAAAAATGTAGGTTATTTTTATACGAGGAGCAAATTTTGTTGCTAAATTAGAAGTAGGGTATACCGTATAAACTAAAATACTGATTAAGAACTAAATATGAAATTTAGGATTCCCAAATGTAGTGCGATGAATTTCACATATAGATTTGAAAGGAGTTTCTAAGGTTTACATATAAAACTTGTAATAAGAAACTATATTAAAACCCAATTCAAGAACCAATTCTGAAACTGAATTAGAAACTAGCCTAAGATGAAATCAGTAATAAATAATATATATATAACTTAGATAATTGTGTAAAAACTATAATTTAAAAACTTATATATAATAAGGGTATAAATAATAAAAGGATATTTATATTATAGAAGCAAGTGGCGATAAGTTGACCCTGCATCAAGGTTGAGTGATCATATCAAGGATTTCAAGTAAGTTAAGATCAATATATTACTATATTAAAGTACTCGAAGGCTTAGGATTGTGTTTGTTTATACTTGTAGGTAGATGTTTGTATGCATGCTTATGTGTTTCTGATTATTTGGTTGTATACTATTGCTTTGTTGTAGTGTTTGTTGTGAATGGTGTGAAGTGAAATTATTTGATCACCCTAAATTGAGTTTAACCATATTTGACCTAAACATTTTAATTAGACATGCATTACAACTCTTTAAAGGATAGTTAGGATTCTTTGACCAAATATCAACACCTTTAAAAAGGATAGCGCTTTAGCATAATGATCCCTTCTTTATCTTTAGTTAAACTAAATGACATGAGAGAAAGTCACGGTTAGGATGAGGCTAATAATTCGAAGGATAATCATAAAGGGGAATGGTTTCTCTATTACACAAATCTGGGTTTGATTATGAGATGTTGTATAAGCGTTGAAACTCTTCAATTCAGATAAGAGCGGGTGAAATTTCTTTAATTTCACAACGGATCAGATCATGTTGTGCAATGGCATTTCCGTATTACATTGCATTTAATTAATTATTTGAAAACCTTATTTATGTTTGTTATGTAGTCTTATGTCTCCACCTTAACTTACTAAGCTGTTAGTTGCTCATACTTTTATAGATTTTCTTACATATGACAATTCAAATGCTGCATTATAATTATCTAGAGGTTAATGTTCTTTTGGAAAACTTTGAGGGAGTGAGGATAAACTGGATGATCAATAGTGTCTTAAGAGTTTTGCTAGTAACTCTTAGATAAGAAAGAGAGTAATCATGCAATGTTTAGCTGCTTTAGACTATTTTGTTATGTAAATATTTCTTGGAACCATAAGACAATATATATATATATATATATATATGTAAATATGGCTTAAAGTTTATAGTTCTATATGTAATTTTAGCGATAATCTTGTATAAACTATTTATTTTAAAGCGGGTAGTCATGGATGCCTTGTATAAATCATATTTATGACAGCGAGCGGTTACTAACCTAGGTTGGTTTATACGACAGGGCTATTGTGACTTTATCGCATTAAGGTGTAACAAAATGCATTATAAAATACTTAAACATGTAAGATAAATAAGATAAACTTTTTAGGAAAATGATAACGATTAACTAGAATACTTATAAATTAGAATTTACGTTATAGTTAATGATTACTAACTATCATGTTAAGAACTTTATTTAGTAAACTAATATTTTCAAATGATACTTTTGCTTAGGAACTTATTATATATATTGCTTAAGTAGCTCTACCACTAAAATTGTTTTCAAAAAATGCTTTAAAAGCATTCCAATTTGAAATATTCCAAACCTACTTACTATTTTATTTTATCTTATATTATAATTCTTAGTCATTTAATTATCTTAACAAGGGTCTTTTCATCATTTTACCTTATAATTTAATTTAAAAGATCTAAATGATCGTTTCTTTCTTTTTACTTTTCAAAACAACTACTCTCTCTCCTCATTGAACTAATCGTCTCTTGCATTTTCAATACACCATCAAGGTGTTCGATAAGGGAAATGCTAACCTCTTCAAATCTCTCTCCTTTTGGTATAATGTTGTTGCACTTACACTATTTTAAGGGGTAAACTTCATCAAAAATCAAGTTTCCTCATTTTAGAGGACAAAGGATAAGATCTTAGAGACTAACTTTTAGAGACTCGAGTAAGTGTTGATACCTTATTGTTTTAGTAGCATTTTGCAATGAGTATATTGATATTAAGATACATCTAACGTAAAGGTTGTGGTCTATTCTTGTGAGGAGAAAGGGTAAAACTGATCCTTGAGTTCAATGACTTACAACTCTAATTTTCTGAAAAGAATTCAACAATTTCAAGTTTGATTTCAATTCCATATCTTCATGATAAAACCTATCCACAAAGAATTAACAGGAAATCTTATCTAATAGCTTATGTCAATTGGAATATGATAAGCTCCAGGTAATTTTGAAAACAATCCTTTGAAATATCCAATTCAGATATGATCTTTATCTCAAAGATTGCTTATATCCTTAATCAACCATGATATCCATGAATTCTTCAAGTTTAAGCCCCGATTTGAATTGATCCTTCTTAAATATTGAATCATTGGGTATTAATTCCAATTTCCAAAAAAAAAACTATTACATTTGTCTTCATTAAAACTAAATTAACTTACCTAAGATTGATATGACAATATTAATAGAACTCAGTTAATTGTATTACTTAAATACATCCAACTAATAGAGTTAAGCCTTCAATAATTAAATAATTTATCCTCAAAATTCAGATTATTATTGATACTTGAATGTGCATTCAAAAGAACCTCCCATTTTTTTTCTAACAAACCTTCTAAGTTTTTGATTCTTTGCAATATCATCCAATAAAGCTTCCATGTTTAAGATAAAACCTTTCATGTTGTCGTCACCATTTGCGTCATGTTTGACAACCTTCTATCTTTGAACATGAATCTTGCGTTTGCCATTAAATAGCTCTAATAAACTCTAGTTACCTACTATGTTCATTAATATACACATGTATGTTTTATGACATTTATAGCAAAACCTATCCTTTTCCATCTACATAACCTTTGTGTCTTCTATACACCCTAATTATACATATCAAAAAACAAAATTATTATTTTTTTATTATTATTTTGTCATCAAGACACATTTTAGAGAATTTAATAGTTTAGTGTTACTTTGCTAATATGCGGAAACTTTAAAAGCACAATTTACTAATAAGTATATTGCATCTCATAGGCAGTAATGAAAATCATTGGTGGGACCAAGTTCTTCCCACAAAGATTAGATACTAAGTACTAATTATGTAAACACTACTTTTAAGCTAAGTGATAGTAATATTTTAAAGACTTTTAAGGAATGAATATATATCAAAATAAGCTTAGAAAAGCCTACACAAATTTCATAATTCAACTTGAATAAAGTGTTAAAAGTTCATAAGTGATCAAGTAAAATTAAATGAAATAAAATAAAATTGTTCAAAATTTGCTTCTTTATGTAAATTGATTTTGAATATGCATGTACAATAATATGGTTTTTGATTAACAATGTGTAAATGTGAAAATTGAAAAAAATACCAAATGCAATGAATCACACGATTAGAAAAATAATTCAATCCAGTTCATTCATTCTAAACTTTAAGACAAACAATATCTTTAGGTAAAGAGCAATACTCCTTCTGGGATGATGAATTACTCGTTGATTACGTCAATCCTTACTATGCCATTGTAACTCATTCCTTCAGTGTGATAATTGCTCTTTCATCTATAGACCTAACAAGCACATCACAAAGAACGAAAATAAATGTAAGAACTAAAATGATGATAAAAACGAAATAGGAAAGGAAACAAAAGCATAAATTAACTAGTAGTGGGTTGCCTCCTAAGCGCTTAATTTAATGTATCAACTTGACTTTCTTAACATAGCCACCAAGTCCCATGGAAATGTTTTCCATTCCATAACTCTCAAAGAGATGGGAGAGACTTCTTTTTCAACAAATAATCACTTATATCGAGCTTTACGTCCTTATAATTATCTACAAAGGTTTTAGCATAAGGAGAAGGTTTTATGATTGGTACTTGCTTAAATTCAATTATGTATCATTGAGTCTTAAGGTACTCTAACTTAGGCTCATCTTCTCTTACATCAATCACATCATCAAAAATCAAAGAAGGCTGTAAATCATTTACTTATAATTGTTGTTCATACTCTCTAATCCATACATTTAGGGTGAAAAAAATTTCATGGTCCCTAAATCTCTTCACAAAGCAAATGTTCCTTATGAACCAAGGTTTACATCTAGATTTTACTCTGGTTCCTCTCCAATCTCACCTAGTTTTGCTTCATTTTCTTGGTTATTCCAGTCTTTATTTTCTCGTACGTCTTCTTATTTAACCATTAACTAACCTTCTCTAGTGCTAGTAAGCCCCCTAAATTTTCTTTCCCATACAACTTCCACTCCATTTTCATAATAAGATTTTCCAAAATTCTTGATAATTTCCATCAGTTTCTTAAGAGTATTTAAAGATGTAATAAATTTCGATGTCCATTCTTAAGACGTTCTTAAGGGGTATGACCATATGAGTATGGTGTATCCTTAACGCTATCTTTGAAGGGCACTGGAAGGAATCAACTATAGTATCTCCATATTTGGCTTTATAATTCATAGCCTCTTCCAACATTTGTTTTTATTAGGGTTTTTCCTATTAAGTCCTGCAGTGGTGTAATAGGGTAGTTAGGCTCTATATGGGGGTACGTTGGGATCAAAAGTGTTGTATATTTCCTAATACTCAATAATTAACTTAGCAACAATCTATCATTTGGTCACTCATCAACCTATGTTTGAGGTTAGTATGGCAAAGTGATTAGGGTGTGGACTATATCATTAGAACTGGATAGATCATCTATTTCATATTTTATCAAATACTCCACAAATTGTTCCTTAGTAGATTATTCTTTCGATTGCTATTCTTGGAAACTAAGATAGCATATTTTACATTCTAAGATTCAACAAATAAAGATATCGGTAAGGACACTTATAGGAAGCATAATCGTCTCCACAGTACCAACATATTATATCAGTAGAATTCATGGGTATGATTCTTTTTTACTATTGGGAGCACCCCAATAGTTATTTTTTTTTACTCTACCTACTGTATTCCATTCACAAAACTCACCTATGAAAAGAACATAACGAAACTAAAATATAACAGGATTCAAAATATAAATAACATACAAAAGAGAGCAAATAAAATAAAAATCTAACTAATATCTACACAAAAGAAATCTACTAAATAAGCAAAAACTATTTTTTTCTTTTTAAAATTTTTAATTCTTTCTACGAAATAAAGGAAAAACTAAAAATAATATACAATACCTAATCTAGAAGTAGTTACAACAACCGATGTTAAAAAAATGTTGTACTCAATGATAATGGCGAAAACTTAATACTTGTAAACTTTAAAAGTGCAATTTGTTGGATCGCATATGCAGTAATTAAATTAACTAGTAAGACTAAGTCGTTCCCACAAAGATTGGATATTAAGTACCAATTATACAGACACCTATTTTAGTTAAGTAATTGACTTATGACTTTTAAAAAGAGTAATTAAACTAAACTAAACTAATGAAAATTAATTAGACCGATAATCCACAAGGTAATAGATATATGAAGTATGAGCCTAATAGGTTAGATATTGATTAGTTTAAAACTTGGAAAAATTCATGTGCATCTAGTATATATTCGATTAATTATTTGAGGCTTTTATTACATTCACAAGGATTCCATTCCCTTTTGAGTCTTGGTAATCTTATTTATGACATTAGCTTCTTTTTCAAGTTGTCTAATTCATATTTATTCAGCTATGTAAAAGAATTGCTCTCACATATCCAATTACTCTAACTAAAATCGATTAACCCGTATGTCCCTATATTAAGATAATCAATTTGTCTCGCATTAACTAAGTGAATCATAGATTTAATCTGATTTGCATGGAAAGTAGAATATGTTTAGTTTAACTATGACATGAACACATGCAAATCATCAATTCCCTCTTGAATCTTTTAGATTATAATTTCCAAATATGTCACAAGCCTAGTAATAGATACATAAACCATGAAGACTTAATAATAAAAGAATAAATAAATCATTTCATCCAACTATGTCACTCCAACAAAACTATTCAATTCATAAGGAATAAAAGTGCATCATAGAAAGTAATAACAAACATGATTGCAATAATGAGCAGGGAAAAGAAGAATGTAATATAAATTTAACTACGATTCCATCTTCTAATTCATTTCTTTCAATATTGATTCCGTCTTCTAATTTGCGTCCTTTTAATGATCTAACCCTTTGCGACTAACTTTGAATATGGGCTAGCACATATGAGTGGACTTGATTTTCAATTCATGTTGCTAGCATTAGATCATGTTTGATTAACATAGGCTAATCTCCTCAAGTGTAAGGTACATCAACTTCGGCTTCCAATTTCTTTAGATCATTATGATTGCTTCTCAAGTTTTAGATGTTTACTTCATAGTAAATGGATTGTGATGGGCTAATTATGAAGTACTAAATTGTGTTCGCTTATAGTGGACATCTTTCGATTTGTAAACATGGAGCTTAGTAAAAGCATGTAGCTCACCTTTTTGAATTATAAAATTGGACCTGTAATTGATATTGATGATACATAAATCCTAAATCCTAATTTATTGGAATGTTTTTTTAAAAAGGAATTCTTCATGGCTTGAAAGCTTATGGGTCAACGATGTGGCTCAAATTGCCATTGTTTTCTAATTTTCAATCCAATTTCCACATCATTCTTGCACTTAAAATATCTTTTATGTATATTTATTGAATTTCCACATTTTCCTATCAAAAGTATAAGAATATATGTGTATTATATAAAATCGGATAAATATATACAAAATATAATTTGCTATACATCAACCATAAGTAGCAATTAGTTGTGCACCAACAATAACACTTGTCATAAGAATGAGTTAGTTGAATACTACAGGTGCTTGATCAAAGGCCCATGTATTTCATTGCAAGCTTCTAACATTTCTTCTTTAATCAGATGTTCATTTTGAGTAGCATTAGGGTTGCTTTGTTTATGCTACCCTGTAACTTGATTTCTTTTAAAAACATTAAGATTGATGTCAAGCTTTGTCCCTTCACTTTATCTGCTCACTTTCTTAAGGTATAATATATGTGTACTCATTTTTTGTCCTCAATAAGGGTGCAAATGTAAATTTAGAAGTATGTCAAATGTATGGTATGTGCATGCAATGCATGTTATGCACTTCATATGTAATACAAAAGTGTTGCATAACTAAAGTATACCGATGAGTTGTTTAAAGGAATGTCAATAATAATGTGAATCCCATATTCATTCTGTTAAAAAGAGAAATGTTGAGTGGTATTATAAAGATTAATGATTCATAGGAAACATCGAATTTTATCAATAATCAATTGTTATGATGAGCATTTTTTAATGAATTTAATAATAGTCTTATAGAATATGTTAGAAGGAAAAAAAAATAGTCACTGAAGGACATGAATTTGTTAAGGAAGATTAAAATAAGTTGGACCATTCTTGAGAGAACCTTACTTATTTCAAGTTCACCAATAAAAAAGATACCATCCTAAATTAAGGTCTAACTATCTAATATCTTGTATCCAAAAGTTGGCTTTATTTATAATTAGGTTTAGCTTGTTTAATGTGTGCATATGTGTAGGCATAAGGGTTTGTGTGTGCATGCGTACATATGTACAATGTGTGCATATGTAGTGTACATGTGTGGGCATGCATGTGTATGGACTAAGGTGCTATAAATTTTTTAACTTTTTACTTGAGTTAGCTTAATAGAAAAATGTTGTTAATTGTTACCTTTAATTTTTCTTTCAAAGTTTAATCTAACCTTCTCATCATATTATATTTATTTTTTTCAAAGAAAAATATGTTTAAAGGGGATGGGCTTTCTTGATAACTTGAATGTTAGACTATATCTTACTGTTTCAATGGAGACTTTAGAAGCCAATGTTGTCCATATGCATGTGTAGTGGTTAGTGGACTATTTAGTGTGCTAGTGCTAAACTGAATTAATTTTCTATCGAAAAATTGCATTGAAGCCCTATAGAGCGTGGATGTTAGGTCTTTGAGATCGAATTCACCATTAGCCTACTTGATGATTATATTTGAATCACCACATCCGCACAAGTGAAATGTTCTAACATTTTGGGTAGTCATGAGTCAAAGTAAGAGAGCTTCATACTTAGCTTCGTTTTGGTATAGTGAAAGTCTAAGTTAAAAATCAAAGATATTTCTCAACCTTTAGGAGATGTTAATATTGCCTCCACTCATCATCTAATGTTAATAGAGGAGTCATTGAATTATACCTCTACTTTTCTACCTAGTTCCACTCTCATGGAACTTTGCTAAGATTGTATTTGTGGCAAAAGTCCCATGTGTCTCGAAAAATTAGGCTAAGAGGTATGTAGGGGGACCAACACTTGATAGCTTTATGTGGCATGATTGTGATGTGGAACTCTCATAAGAGGAACAATCATTTTGCAATCCTTCCTAATAGGATCAACCACTAAAATAAATATTTTATTGGATTGCAATAAGTGATAAGATTAACTTGATGTGCTAAGAGTTGTTTGCATAACTTGGTACATACCAATGTGATACAATGCTTTTCATGAGTTAGGCAGCTGATCTCACTTCCTTAGAGGTATCAACTTAGGTAATAGATTAGTCACTCCTTGCCATTTAGTTCCTATGCCATTAAAGACCTAATGAACTTGTCTATGGATATTAAATCAAGGATCAATGACAATCCTTCGGTGGGTATTATTATTGTTTGTTGGGGAATGAGTATCCCTTTCACTTTTGGATGGCCTTCTCTCATGGTTGCTCCCTCTTGAATGATGTGCCTTTCTTCATAAGTTATTATTAAGGGATGAGAGATTTTTGCTAGTGGTAAGGATAAATCACTTGATACGAGAGACCTTCCTATGAAGGTTTTTAATTCTTTTTTTTTTTTTTTGTAGGTGATAGCATGGTTCATATTCCTTGTACATTCACTAAATTAACATTGATGTTTTTTACATCAACAACAAATCCAAGAAATTTTCCAAATGTTACCTTAAAGATACACTTCAAAGGGTTAATGTGCAACTTATACAACCGACACCATTTAGAGACCTTCTACGAATGAATCAAGCAATGAGGTGCCCATCTTGACTTAATGACCATATTGTTAACATATTCTTCCGTGAAGTGATCTATCATGTTATGGAATATGGTAGTTATTTCCCTTTGTTTGTAGCTTTTGTGTTATTGAGCTTAAGGGCATGAGTGTAGTTGAAGTTCCTTATTGCCATCCTAGAGGTAGTACACATCTCTAGTAACTATCTTGGTTTGATTGTAGCTATAGAAGCCACCCATAAATAAGAATACTTATTACTCCACTGTGGCATCTACCTATATATCTTAATGAATTCTTCTTTAAGTTGCTAGCGAATAGGTTTAAGGCTATTACTGATGCCCAAGGGCATCTCAACGATCATAGCCTCTTAATGATGTAAAGATGACAATGTGGACCGAAATCAAGAATAGATAAGGTTGGCCGTTGAGATAAGTCGAAGCTTACAGAAAGCTTCAAGAACAAAATGGAAGTCGTATGAAAGAATAGAAAAGTAAGATAAGCAAACCCATAAGCAGCTCTAAATGATATGATGTACTAATAGAACTTTCGAAAACTCACGGTACTATTCAATATGATGTACAAGGTGGTCTGGTGAGGTTACTCGTCATCTAGCCTCACTTAATAGTTAGAATAAGAGTAAAGTAAGTAAATAAGTCAACAAGAACAATGTTCATGAAAGGAAGAATATTCATTATATTGATGGTAATAAAATTAATTTCTTGTGACTACATGGACAGTGGATATTTATACATAAAAAACTAGGACAACCTGCTTAAAATGAAAAAGACTAAAAGGGTATTATCTAAAAGAAGTAATGTCTAAGGAATAATAAGGGTACAATTGAAAACACAACAAAATGAGTATTTTATACGAATGATTCTATCATGCGCTTGCTTAAACATGTGGTTCCTTGTAACTGCATGACTTTTTGGCAAAAAAGATAACTTTGTATAATCAGTTTGTTTTCTGCCAAGCCAAGGTGCCAAACAGGGGTGATAGGTTGATCGTACTGAGCTTAGCAAATTATTCTTATGAGATGAATTCACCTCGGACGCTTTCTTCATGGCTTAGGTTTGGGTCGGTAGAGTTGATGGTTGGATAAACTAAGCTTACATTCAAGTGCAATTTAGGTCAACAACTAGAGATGAATGACCAATGTAGGAGGATTTAGCTCTACCAATGCATCAAGTTAGTAGATTGCAGTAGCTCGGACTCTTCGATATTAAGTCTTAAGGAAAGAATTCACCTGGCCATACTTTCTAACCCTCAGGCTCGGGTGCGAGTCAAGGGTTCGATTGTTTGATTCTTATCATCCCTACCTGACTGATTAGGATTTGGAATCAAATCCAGATGGTCTTCATCCAAGTTTTCCTCGGGTCAGTAAAGGTTAAGTTCAACAACATTAAATACATCTGACACTCCGAAATCTTCTAGAAGTTCAAGTTGGTATGCATTATCATTTGTCTTCTAAAGTATCCTAAACGGCCATTCAGCTCCAGCAAAGAGTTTGTTCTTTCTTTTATTAGGAAATCTTTCCTTACTTAAGTGCAACCACACTTGGTCTCCATACTGAAACTACTTGGTCTTCTTCCCTCTACTCTTCTCCTTTAGTTTTTTAGTAGCTCAATCAATCTACTAGGTGACCCATTGATAGATTTACTAGATAGATTGGGCTCGGGTTCTTACTTCTAGATCTTTTAGGTTAATAGGCGACATAGGGGTATGATTGAAGGGTAGTTTAGGGCCAAAAATGTAAAACCTATGAAATTTTGATAACCCAAAAGCAAAATTGAATGAAGGAGTCCTTGGATAGTCCTTAAAACCATCTAAACATAATAAGAAAACCTAAGTAAAGGAATCGAACCTTAAGTGTTCAACCAATACCCTAATTAAAGTAAGCCTTAAAAACCTAACTAAATGAGCAAAAATCCTAATACTTGAAAAACCTTAGAACGATATTGAAAACCCTAAAATGATCATCTAACCCTAATTAAGTGATCAAATACCTCAATGCCACAAATGAACACTAATAATAAAGTTGAATCGACCAATACAAGTGATTGGTAGCACTAAATAATCGAAACCATAACTTTCAAGGTCATACGCGGATAAAAGAAAACACCAAACCCTAAGGAAACCCTAAATACATGTATAGGTCATTTGGATTAGCTAAAATATAGTGTCAAAGTTCAACAAAACTCTAAATGTACCCTAAGTGTACTTAATTAGCCTAATCATGCTTAATTACTATCAATTGCCCTAATCAAACTCTAATCCTTAACTAAGCCCATTATATCTTGATTAGCTACAAGTTAAACTTGATTAAGGACCAAAAGACAAACCCTTAATCACCTTAAAATATCTTGTATCCTAAGGAGACAAGATTATACCCAATTTAACAAAAAGCATAATAGTACATGATCCCCATTTTTGTACCTTGTCCTTGATTTCCCTAAACAATCAAAGCTTATCCCCTCACTCCCCTTCCAATCACATGACTGACCATCTTATTCCCCTTCCTCATTTTTGTTTTCTCAAACCCTAAATACTCTCAAATCCTCTCAAACACTCTCTTAAAAATCAAATGCACAAACCCCCTTCTTCTTCCTCCTCTCGACCATACCCATTCACTACACTGTCAACCACCTTGTAGCCACCACCACCGCTACTAAGCCCTACGCCTCCCACACATGTCCCCCTTATTGTCCAACACATATACATACCTGCACCTACACTCAACGGCACATAACCACTAAAGAAGGCCTTCTACACCTTGCTTTGGTAAGTATTTAGGCTAAGTTTTCCTTAGTTTTCTTGTAAAATAATATAGAAACTAACATTTTTCCTTGTTGAAACTCACTTTATAGCAACTCCCTAGAACTTATAAGGTGTTACAAGAAGGGCAACGAAAGTTAGTAAAAGAAAAACTCCTTTTAGTAGAAAATATAGCACTAATAGATTAAGTAGTGCAGAGTAGTGTTGGTTTTAGTAGAAAATCATCAAGTAGGTTGATAGAATCCCCATTTCCCATGCATGCCATCCTATATATGTTCCCTCACAACACTTCTACATACTTTTATGAAGTGATTATAGTTTTAGATTAGTAGAAATATATGTCACCTACCATAAGCCCCTTAGTGATTTAGAGACCTAAACTTAGTAAAAATGTTCATTTGGACCCATAAGAGTATCACTAAGGCCTACTTTAAAATTTTAAGGTATTGGACATAAAAAGCCCATTTAAAATACTTAAAAGAAGGCTAAAATTATTAAATATAAAGCCTAAAGTAAAAAATCAAGTTGAAGACCCAAAACTAAGCCCAAATCCTAAAGTAATCCAACTCACCATTTGGGCTCAAGACCTTATAGAGCCCAAACAAAAAACTTACTAACCTAGAAACTTAAAAATAACTTCACCAAACGAAATAACATTCGAAAATAATGAAAACGACTATAAGATCACTAAAAATAGAGTTAAAACGAGAAAGATATGTTAGAATTATGAAAACAATTAACTTTGGGATAGTAAGTAGTAAGCCTAGTTAATTAATACAAATAAAATACTTATAAACCTTGATTATCTTCTTCAAGGGATGAGGATTTTGACTTGGACATGGTAAAAGATTACTGGGATTGCTAAGCATTATGGTCGAGTGAGTATACCATCCTCCTACTTTGCTTGTTTATGCTTGTAGTTAGCAAAATACTTAATTATATCTAATAATTGAACTTATTGCATGTTGGGGCAAACAGGAATTTGGGTGTGTTTGATATGATTGACCTTATTTGCAAAATATCTTAAGTTGATATGAATATTATATGTGTATTGCATTAGAACTTAGGATCTTGGAGTGTTTGTATATATTGATTGGTCACCCATGAACCGGAACTAATAAATACTTGACCCCTAATTAAATTGGACATGCATCGCATCTTATAACATGATAATAATGGTGTCAATATCACGCAATAGAATGAGGGATCATGCCTAGTTAGATTTATATTGTATTGTATTGAAAATTGTTAATGTGCGACATACTTTATGCGACATGTTATTGCTTCGATCTTTAGGAATTACTTAGCTTTGAGAAGTGCCACCTTCTGCTTGAGGTCGTGTAGTGTCTACTACTGAGGTGATATCGATAATAAGAGACTTCAAATTGGATGTGGATACCTGAATCCTGATGTTCTAAAATACTTCCTAACCCGGGCAATAGTGGGCATCAAAGCTATGCTATATACAGTTATAGGTAGACTATATGTACTGTTGCATTGCATATGTTTGACCATGCATTTGTATGCGTCATTAATCACTTGTTTGATATTGCTTGTTAGTAAAGTAGAAAGGTTATTTATTAAGCAGTTGAGCTTACCCCCTTATAGTTTGTTATTGTAGTAGGATTTATGGTTAGACCCAGGCTGTGGGATGCTCGAGGTCAGTTGCATCAGTTAGGGGTATGGGATGTGAAGAAGTTGAGAGCTCAAGCGAACCATTTATTTATATGTGGACTCTTTATAATTTACACTTATTAAGTATTTATGGTTGTTAAGTAGCCTAAACTACTGTTGTTATCTTACCTTAGTATTGTATGACTAGCTTAAGGGAAAAACTTTTTATTCCCTCTTATTTACGTTGTGTTAGTATAGTTAAATGTCAAGACTTTAGTTTACCTGCTCTACTACTACTTGATATTAGTTATTAGGAGAAGGTTGTAGTTGTGAAATGTCTTGTATAGTATGTAGTAAGCCCTTGATCAAAGATGGTGCTTGATCTCAGATCTTCACGTATTACATGGTGGTATTGTCATGACTTGACCCCCTTCGAGTTGTGACAAAAATCATAAACTACTTCAAATAGGGCGTATACAGTGGTGGTGTATACTATCCTATTGTAACTAAATTTGACCATAGGCAAACAAACATCCCAGTCAATTAAGTTCTTTCTTACTACAGCTCAGAGTAGTGAGCTTAAAGTATGATTGACCACTTCTGTCTGGCTGTCGATTTAGAGATCGCAAGGAGGTGCTAAATAGTAATTTAGTGCCCATCCGATGCTAAAGTGTTCTCCATAAATGACTTAAAAATTTTAGATTTATGTCGAATACCACACTCATCAATACTCTATGCAAGTGAACTACTTCCGGTAGAAAAAAAAAAGAAAAAAAGAAAAGAAGCAATAGCGGCGACTACACTTCAACCAAAAGGCCCTACTTATATTCCAGTTAAGTTGAAGCTAGTAAGATGTCGATTACACACCAGAGGTTAGTAAGAACTGAGGGGACAATGTCCCCTAACCTAAGTGGGCCTACTAATAGCTGACTAGGTTGTAGTTTTTGTTAAGGGAGGAGGAAAAAGAAGGATATTAGCCATTGGTAACTATATCAATCAGAGGTTGCTTAGGCTAGTCTATGATTGGCTGCCGAAGTGTCGTTAGTCTTGGTGTAGGGTACAAAGTGTGCTATCTTGCTAAACCTATCCATGACAACCATCATAGAATCTTTGCCTTGGGCAATTAAGGGTAATTCGACGACAAAATTAATGCTCAAGTTAACCCATGGTTTGGTTAGGGCAAGCAGGGGCTTTGCTTTTCCTTGCTTTGCTTGGCTCTTTACTTTTTTACAAATGGTGCATCTCTCAATCACACAATACACATTATGCTTCATTTGAGGCCAGAAGAATCTATCATTCAATAGTTCATGCATTATTTGCTCTCCAATATGTCCAGAGAGTCCTCCATTGTGGGCTTCTCTTACCAGCAATTTTCTCATTGAATAGGTTGGCACAAACAACTTGCTACCCGTGAATAAATAACCATCCTCTACATGGTACTCATGTACCGCTATTCCCTCTCCACAGTTCTAATATATAGGGCCAAAATGAGAATCATCCTAACACTATTCTTTTATGCTAGAAAAACCTAATAATCTAGTTTACAATTCGGTGAGAAGAACATGTTTTCTTAATAGGGCATCGGCAATTACATTGTTCTTGCCTTACTTGTACTTACCAATAAAGTTAAATCTCTCTAGAAACTCATTCCATCGGGCTTGGCATTACCTTAAGGACTTATGATCAGTGTATACGACAAATTCTTTTGGTAGAAGATAATGCTGCCATACGTAAAGAGCTCAAATTAAGGCTAAAAGCTCTTTTGATAGGAGTTAGTCCACAATGATCTTTAAGCCAATGTCGACTTGTCGGAAGTCGAAGCTAACCTATTCTAACCTAAGGCCAAATTGTTCAAAGTCAAGGTTGAACAGCTTTTGTCGAGGCTGAGTTAGTACTAGAAGATCGAAGGGAAGGAAAGGAGCTACTTGGCATCAAGTCTGTCATCTACCGAGAAGCCGAGAAACCACACGGCCGAGTACTCAAAGCCAAAGAATGGCTTGGCACAACATAGGAAAGTTCACACCAAGTAGTCTAAGAGTACAGCAACTGTGGGTCGACCTCACTGGGAGCTTGGCCAAGCACAATAAGACTCCTAAGCATCCCACCCCGGCTCGGACACCCGATTACCAACCGGCCTCTGCTCGAGCCCACAGACAACTCGGATGACTACATGCTGACTACTACGTTAAATGCAAAGTTTTGTATACTTTGTAAATGTTTTTCTTATTTCAATTGTAGGCCATTCTTTAAGGTTTAAGGTCTTATATATATTATTTTGTCACTAGAGTTTCAGGACTTGCTATAAATAGTAACAATTGTAATTATCAAGGACGGTGAAGAATATTTAGATAGAGAATTTACACATGAACATTCCTTCTGGCAGTAAGGACATTCTTGAGCCCTTTTGAGTTAGCGTTTTAGATTATTGAGTATCGAATAACTCTTTAATCTTTCTTGCATTATTATCAATCTTGTCTTTAAGATTGTGGCAAACTTATTCATTTGAGCGAGTTAGTGAGTCATATTTAACCTCTCATTTAAAACCTGAGCAACATTTAACGTTCGTGAGTCGTATCGAACCTTATTTCAAGCTCAACCCTTGATTATGTTTATATCTTAGTGTATGCTATTCATATACATTCGCAGTTAAAACCTCATTCTCATTTTCCATTCCTTGTTCCCATTCGAACCCCATTGGCATTTGAGACCGTTGTGTGGATTACGCGTCAGCTTCGTTAATATCAAAGCTTTGGGGAGACATGTATGTTAGTGTTTTTCAAAGTTGATTCATGGTTTGGACATCTATTAGTGTCGTTCTATAGCGTAGTGTGTTGTTCATGTTTTTATTAGTCGTGGGATTGTGTTGCTGATTGAGTTGAGTAACAATAGTTTCAACAATTAATTATAGTTATTGTGGAAGTATTTAACAGTTGTGGGTAGCTACAGACGTCGATTAGTAGTCATTTATGGGTTACTATAGTCGTTTTTGCTGTAGTATTTATGTTGTAAAACGTGTTTGTTCAATTTTCTAGAAATTACTGTATAAGAATGTTGGAAGATAGTGTCAACAATACTGGTGATAATCTTTGTGGAAGCTTGAGATGAGGTGTTGATAACTTGGAATATCAGATTCAGAATCTCATTGACTTTATCCAAGAGCTTATTGGGTTAGTTAGAGGCCGAGGACGTAATGGCTAAGGTGAAAGAAGGGAACGCGTAACCACTAGTTGAAGTGGTTCAAATGAGCTTGATAATGATGAACAACAGCTGAGAAGAGTTGTTGAGCCAAGGAGAAGAGAAAATTAACCCGAGTCAAGGAGAAGCAATGATAGGAACATTGACTCCAAGGTGAACCAAAGAGCCTGGAGAAGAGAGTCGAGGTCGATAAGGGATATAGCCAAGTAGAGCTCCAACAAAAGTGGCCAATCAGAGGTGAATCGACTAGCTCGAAATGTAAGGGATGAACCTTGAGCACAGAACTAAAGACTTGACAACATCAAGCTTATGCTGCCAACTTTCAATGGTAGTAGCCGACTTGAAGAGTTCCTTGATCGGGTCCCTCGAGTCGAGAAGTTGTTTGAATGCTACGAGTGTGATGACAGAACCAAGGTCAAGCTAGCCTCGTTAGCCCTTATTGAATGTAAGACTCACAATTAATTACCCAAAGTTTGGCTTGTAGAATTTAGAGTGATTTATTAAAGGATCCGATTGAGCCTAAATTATCAAATAAAGCTAAAAATATTAATAAAAATGATCCTGTAAGTTTGAATTTAAAAAAATAAATAATAAAATAAAAAAATATAAAATTTTCAAATTTTAAGTATATTACTTGTTATTTATTGAAAATGCGTAAAATGCATTTCGATAATTAACGAATTACTAAAGATAAATTATATGCACACTAAAAATCATAAAATAACTTAAATAATATTTAGGAATATTTATTTGTACTATATATGAATTTACATATAGGTAGAAATATGTGTAATTACTTAAAATACGCGAAATATGCTAAAATAATACAAAATAATTAAAGAAAATTCATAATTAATTAAGGAAAAATAAATAAAAATTAGAAAAAATAAGGAATATTTAGGTCGTGGCAGCTAGGGAAAATAAGAAAAAATTCAGCCAATTAAATTAGAACAACACAAAAGGTAAATTGGAAGAAGATAAGGTAATTGTTTAATCAAATTAATGCACAATAATTAGCCAAGACCTCTATAAATACCCTAAATTTTTCAGAAGCTCATTTTGGATGTTAGAAAGTTTAGAAAATTAAAGAAAGGTGAAATTGAGAGTAAATTAGGGTTTTAGAAAAAATCACAAAAAAACTGTGTAGTTGGGGCTTCTAAGGAGAACTTAGACTCGACGAGCAGCTAAGAGTAGACGGATACCACCACCATACGGTGGTGGTAGCGCCCAGGTAGGCCGACACACGCATGGCCATCGACAGTGGCCAGAGCTACTCAAACCGATGAGTTTGATTTCCAGCCCGATTTTGTATAATTTTATAAAAATAGTAAAGAAAATTATGAATTTTGTTATTGTAGAATATTTTAGTATGTAGTTTTTAGGAAAAATATTATTTTAATAAAAATATGTCCCGTGATATATGGTCCTTAAGAAATTGTGCAAAACCGAACATATTTCGATTTAGAAATAAATAACCTTAGGAGTGTAGTTTTGAGCTCAAAATTTTTGTGTGGACTACTTAAGTGATATAGAATAGTGTCACAAAACCCTTTTTCAAAAATGAATTTTCAAAAATTTTAGATAATTTTTAGGCCTTAAAATGAGACATAAAATAGGTAATTTAGGGTTAATTAAGTAATTAAATGAGTAATTACTGATTTGATGTACAATTATATGTTTTAGGATGTTGAAATCTGATGAAGTATGATACTTGTAGCATTTAAGGTGTTATATGTAATTATTAGGATAATTATGTAGTAAATAAGTAATAGGGAAGAATAGTACATTTTAAGTTAATTTGGTAATTTAGGGTAATTAGGTGTAAAATCTGATTTAGGATGAATTTAGACATTTTAAAATGATGATTGATGTTGGGAGATGATAATTAGAGTAATAGAAATATTAGATGTGTATTATGTACATAATAAATAATAGTATATAATATGCAATCATTAGAAATATAATAAATAGAAGATATTAGAATAAAAATTGATATTATGATAATAACAGAAATATACAATAAATCTTATAGGAAACTTAAATTAGGGTAATTATATGAAAAATGTAAGATTTTCTCATAATGGGGGTGAATTCGATGATTAAATTAGGATTTGGGTATATCGCACAGATTAGAATACTAATTAGAGACTAAAAATGATATTTAGGATGTTTAAAGATAATGCGATTAATTTCACATTATGGGTCGGAATGATTTTTTTTAGGGTACACGTATAAATTTCTAACAAAAAAATTGAGTTAAAAACCTAATTTAGAAATTGATGTGAAAATTGAAACAGAACTTAACATGAATCAAGAAGAATTGTAAAAGACTTAAGATCTAGATAATTAAGTATATTAAACCCTAAACAAAAGATAACAATAAACGTTATAGGATAAAACCAACCTATAATAGTTATATGAAAAACCGAAACCACGTTTGTGTTATAGGGATGATCGGCGATGGCCTGAGCGAGTGAGACCTCGAAAGTGGGAGTGAGGAGTCCAGGTAAGTTGGGATTAATACGATGCTGTATTTTTTAGGCTTGAGATTATATTTAGTTGTGCTTGTTAGATAGTTGGTTGTGTGCATATGCTTGATTATGAGTGATACTATGATTCTGTTTATTATTCTAGCTTGCATTGTATGAAGTGATTGATTACCCTAAACTGAACTTAACAAAAATATAACTTCTAAACATAAATTGAACCTGTATAGCAACCCATTAGGAAAAACCTAGGATTTTTTGACCAAATATCGACCCCTTCGAAAGGGATAGCACCAGATGGCATAATGGGTCCCTTCTTTATCCTTAGTCAAATTAAGTGATAGGTGAGAAGGTCGTGGTAAGGGTGAAGTCAATGGTTCAAAGGTAATCACGAGAGGAGCGATGTCTCCATTGCATAAGCCTGGGTTTGGTTGTGAGCTGTTACATTAACGGCAACTTCTCAATTTGGATTAAAGCGGGTGCAATTTTTCTAATCTCACGACGAGTCGGACAACGTCGTGCGATAGCATTTGCTTAAACATGCATTGCACCAAATGATTTAGTTGATAACCTTGTTTATGTTTGTGGTATAATTTTAAGTCCTCCATCCTAACTTACTGAGCTATGGTTACTTATATCCCTATAGACGTTGTGCAGGTGCTGGCTAAGAAGCGGCTTACAACTACTTTGAAGCTAGGAACTGTTGGATTCTAGGGAGTGAGGAAAAACATTTGAAGAATAGACATATATTTTCAAGGTCTAAGCTATTATCATAGAATTTTTCATTTCTGAATAATGCATTAACTAGGAAATAGATTACGGTGAAGCGTTGTAAACATTAATTGTAATAACTGAATTCTAGTGTATATATTTATTTTCTCACTTTCTTATTAAATGATTTATTTAAATTACGAACTGTTTACTTCAAAGCGGGTTAGTCGTGGACACCTTGTGTAGATCAGGTCTAGGATAGCGGTTGTAAGACCAACTTCTATTTTATAATGGTTTACATGGCGAGGCTATTACGACTTTGCCGCTTCGGGGCATGACACTTTTCAGCACCTAAGGCAAGGTCAAAATACTATTAAAGAGTACTTATAGGAGTTCAAAACTTTAATGATGAGATGTGAGATTACTGAGCCACAGGACTACATTATTGCTAGGTTCCTGATCAACCTAGCCTTGAGAGTAGAACGTCAGAGGAGGAGGAGGCATCAGAAGCTGAGCATCCAACCTCAATAAGGCAGCCTTGAGCCTGAGAGGTGTGAAAAGAAAAAACCCGAGAAAAGGATGGAGAAAGGAGAGTTGAGTAGACCTGACTAGGTTGACGCTAAGAAAGAACAGAAGGAGAGAGTGCCTAATACCAAAGCTTAAGAAGTTAAGTACTTCAAATGCTTAGGCTACGGATACATTGTCTCCTAATGCTCGAGTAAGAGGGTAATGATTTTGAAGAGTAAAGGACCCGATGCTCAGGTAGAGAGCCATAGTGATGAGAGCTCTAAGAGTGAGGAAGCAATAAATGTTTACCCCGATGAGGGAGGACCTCTGGCCCTAATGAGCAGACAAGTTGACATGATGAAAAACTTAAGTCAAAGGGAGAACTTATTTCAGATCCAATGTTTGGTGAATAGGAAGACCCGTTCCCTGGTAGTTGATGGAGGTCGTTGCACCAACATCGTTTCTGCTGAGATAATAGAGAAGTTGAAATTGCTGACCTACTTGCATCCCTGCCTATATGGATTGAAGTGGTTTAATGATAAAGGTATAGTCCATGTAAATAAGAGAGCTCGGATAATGTTTAAGGTTAGACAATATGAGGACGAGGTTGACTTTGATGTAGTGCCAATGAATGCCTTAAATTTGCTTCTTAGCTGACCTTGGGAGTATGACTAGAGAGTGATCTATGATGGCTTCCTCAACACCTACACGGTTCGAAAGGATGGGAAGAGTTATTGCTTGACTCCTATGAGTGTAGAGGAGATCCAAAATAGCCTGACATCCATGGTAAAGAGAAAGGGGAAGAGGAGCCTGTTCAGTATCCAGGCCTGTGCTCATAACCTAAAGTCAAGGATGACTTCTTTTCAACCCTGCGGTGATGATAAGAATCAGTCCACGATGATCTTTATGCTGACGCCGACCTATCGGAAGTTGAAGCCGATCTGTTCTAACCCGAGGCCAAATTGTTCAAAGCTAAGGTTGAACAGCTTTTGTCGAGGTTAAGCTAATACTAGAAGACCGAGGGGAAGGAAAGGAGCTACTTGGCCTCAAGTCTATGGTCTGCCGAGAAACCATATGACCGAGCACTCAAAGCCAAAGAACAGCTCTACGTAATATAAGAAAGTTCGCACTAAGCAATCCAAGAGTACAACAACTGTGGGTCAACCTCATTGGGAGCTCGGCTAAGCACGATAAGACTCCAAAGCATCCCACCCAAGCTAGGATACCCGATTGTCAATCAGCCCTTGCTTGGGCCTACAGACAGCTCGGATGACTACATGTTAACCACTACGTTAAATGCATAGTTTTGTATACTTTGTAAATGTTTTTCTTATTTCAATTGTAGGCTATTCTTTAAGGTTTCAGGCCTTGTATATTGTTTACAATTTTGCCACTAAGGTTTTAGGACTTGCTATAAATAGTAACAATTGTAATAATCAAGGGCAGTGAAGAATATTTAGATAGAGAATTTACACTTGAACGTTCCTTCTAGAATTAAGGACATTTTTTAGCCCTCTTGAGTTGGCGTTTCGAATTATTGAATGTTGAATAACTCTTTAATCTTTCTTACGTTCTTGTTAATCTTGTCCTTAAGATTGTGGTGAATCCTTTCATTTAAGCGAGTTAGTGAGTCACATTTAACCTCTCATTTAAAACCTTAAGTAACATTTAATGTTCATGAGTCATATCGAACCCCATTTCGAGCTCAACCCCTGATTATGTTTATGCCTTGGTGTGTAATATTCATATACATTTATAGTCAAAATCCCATTCTCACTTCCCATTCCTTGTTCCCATTCGAACCCCATTAGCATTCGAGATCGTTGTGTGGATTACGCATCATCTTTGTCATATACAGAATAGCTCAATTGTACTCCTATGAGTTTCTCGCTATGATAAATGATAGGTCAGCACTCTTGCATCAATACAGCTTTGATGTTGACACTTGATGCATCGTATTCAAACTTAATATTCTTTTAAAGTTTGATAGAGCCAAGATTAGGGCAGAGGTTAACCTTGTTTTTACTTTGGCAAAGCTCCTCTCCTATTTCTTTCTCTATTTGAACTTTACATTCTTCTTTATAAGATCAGTCAGAGGCATAAGAATGGTATTGAATTCTTGGATAAAGCATCAGTAGAATGATGCCAATCCATGAAAACTTCTCTCCTCGGCACACGAGGTCAGGATCGGCTACTCAACAATAGCTCGTACCTTCTCTTCATCCACTTTCAATCTTCTTCCACCAACTACATATCTTTAAGTTTTTGAATAACCTTTTTGCTTAAAGGACATCAAAAACAATGTAGAGGTGGTCGGTATGCATTATTTCGTTAGTACTATAAATAAGAATATTGTCGAAGTAGATGACAACAAATTTCCTAATTAGATTTCTCAAAACATGGTGCATTAGCCTCATGAAAGTTCTTGAGGCATTTGACAGTCTGAAAGGTATGACCATCCACTTGTATAGGCTATGTTGGGTTTTAAAAGCAGTCTTCCATTCATTCCCTTGTCTCTTTCGGATTTGGTGGTACCCTAACTTCAAATTTACCTTGCTAAATATTCTCGCACTACTTAGTTCATCCAACATATCATTTAGCTTAGGAATGAGGCATCTATACTTAATTGTAATCTTGTTAACAATTCTGCTCTCTCTCACATATCCTCTTTCTAAAAGTTCATTGACTTGCCTTTTAAGCTCAACAGTTTGCTTGAGATTCATCCAATATGCTGGCTTGTTCAGTAGGGTGGTGTTGCGTATTAAGTCAATGCAATGTTCAATGCGTCAAAATAGAGGTAATCATTCGGGTAGTTGTTCTAGGAATAGGTTGGTATATTCTCCTAGTAGTTCTATAACTTTTAGGGGTAGTTTAATACTCTCCTTCAATTCTAACAATTGCCTGATTGGTAGAAAAGTTCACACATTAGCCTTGATGGCTTCTTTAAGTTCGGCTTTACTCAACACAAAGGTTTTCTTTGATCTTCAAGCCAACTTGGCTTGTAGTTTGCTCACTTGACTCAGGATCAAGGGGTTTAAAGTGATTTACTTACTATTCTTCTCAAACACAAGTGTTCCTAGATTAGTCATAAATAACTCTTTGGTTGAAAAGCTAAGGTCAACCTAACAACACATATGATGTGCACATAGGTAGTACGTCACAAAAGATTTTGTCGAAATAGTTTCCAATTGGGATTGGTAACAACGCTTGTTGAGTGATATGTAGTGCTCCCTTCTCGTTTAGCCAATGTAGTTTATATGGCTTCAAATGTAAAGTAGTCAGTAGCTTAAGCTTTTTAACCAGGTCAGTAGATACTACATTGGTACAACTTCCACTGTTCATTATGAGTGCGTATACCTGATCATTTACTTTGCAGGTGATGTGGAATAAGTTCTCTCTCTACTCTTTCTCAGTAGAAGGTTCCAACCTCATGGTACGTTGGACAACTAGAGTTAACTTATCCAAGTCTTTTGCAAACACTTCCTCCTCAATTGGGTTGGCATTAACATTAACCTTATCTCCTACTTCTTCTCTTCTTCAGGTTCCTCATCTGTGTTATCTACCTGATCTTTAAGACATCTCCTTTAATGATCATGGTTCTTCGGTTTAGACATTGAGCAACTATGTGCCCAAACCCTTAGTACTTAAAGCATTTGATTCGGCTAGTCTTCCTTCCGGATCCTTGCTCCTTCTCATATGTTTAGGTCGGCACATCACCATAAGGTCGTCCCTTCTGTTCAATCCCGACATCTGTTTGTTTGGTTGGCTCAGTACTTAGTTGAGCTTGGTAACTTCCTTAAACAAATTAGCTTAACTGACCAGGTCGGCTTGTTGGGGGTTGGGTTGGCATCCTGTTCCTCTTCTATCTTTCTACTTGTTGGGCTATTCGTATAGCCTCATCCATTGTAGTAAATTACTGAAGTTTCATAATGTCTCAGATATCACTTCTTAATTTGGTGAGGAATTTGGACACTGTTTAAACTAATAGTTCTTCTACTTTACAGCTAGTTATGAGTATTTGAAACTCTTGAACATACTTATCAAAAGTTTGGCTTTCTTGCCTCAGCTCTTGAAGCTAAGCAAAAGTGTTTTGTAAATAAATATTTGGTACAAACCTATTTCTAAGTATTCTCTTCATCTCATGCTAAGTATTGACCTCTCTGTATCCTTCTTATCTTCTCATGATCTGAAAGTTTTTTCAACACATGGCCGCATATCCTGAGAACTCAATGGCAGCAATCCTTACCTTCTCTTTGTCTTCATATTGGTAATAATAAAAAACATGTTCAACCTTGTCCTCTCGGTCTAAGTATTCATTTGCATTACCAGAACCATTGAAGCTTCACATGGTTGGTAGCTTAGGGTTCTCTAGCTTGCTCTTCTTCTTCTTTTTTATACTTTTCTTCTTCAATATCATCCATTTCTCTTAAGTTAATCCTTCATTGGGGTCATCCTTCTACTCTTTCATCTCGAACTTGTCGAGTTAGGTTTTATTCTCTAGCAGGTTGAGTAGCTTGTAGGGTGTTTTATATTGTCTCAGTAGGTCAATAGGCTATCGCATGAATAGCTCTAGCTAAGTCAACTAGGAGATTGACCATCTCATCAAGTCTCTCGTTTATACTTCTAGGGGTACGTTGGGATTGTCAGTCATGATGAACAACATTACTATTGTCATCTTCAATACTGGCATTAACACTTAGGTTTATCATTTTCTTTGAAAATTTTGGTTTCAAACTTTGAATCTAAGATGTAACCGACACTATTCCTCCAAACTAGGCAATAAGCATACTCTGTATACAGATGTCTAGTTAACTTGTAAACACAATAACTACTCTGATGAATAGTAAATTCAATCAAAACTTGCTTTGTTTTTGTAGACTCGAAATAGGGCGAAATAGAGTATGTACGAAAACAAACCACAATGCTCCTTTACTTGAATACCTTAATGAATCTCTATACAACTTTGACATTCTACTACTACAAACACTATTTCACAAAGATCCAAGTACAACTTACCCAAATGAAACTTTTGCTCTAATATTAAGATGATGCGAACTAAGATTAAAAACAGACAAGGTTGGCTACTAGGATAGGTCCAAGCTTGCCGAAAGCTTAAAGAATGAGATGGAAGTCACACAAAGGACAAAAAAGTAAGATAAGTAAATCCATAAATAGCTTTAAAGAATATGATGCATCAATAGAACTTTTGAGAACTCATGGTACAACTTGATATGATGCATAAGGTAGTTTGGTAAGGTTACTCGCTACATAACCTTATTTAATGATTAGAATAAGAGTGAAGTAAGTAAACAAGCTAACAAGAGCAGCATTCACGAAATGAAGAATATTTAGGATATTGCTGATGATAAGATTCATTTCTTGTGGCTACATATACAGTGGTATTTATACTTGAAAAATTAGGGCAACATACTTAAAATGAAAAAGACTAAAAGGATATATTATTTAAAAAAAGTAATATACAAGGAATAATAAGAGTACAATTAACAATACAGCAAAATAAGTATTTTGTACAAATGATCCTATCACGCACTTGCTCAAACACGTAGCTCTTAGAGGCTAGATGACATTTTGGCAGAAAAGACAATTTTGTACAATAAGTTTGTTTTCTACTAAGTCGAGGTACCAAGCGAGGGTGATAGGTTAATCATGTTGAGTTAAGCAGATAATTATTCCGAGGTGAATTCACCTCAGAAACTTTCATCATGGCTCGAGCTAGTTGAAACTAAGGTTTATTATTTGATTTCGATTAGAATAAAACAAAAAATACATAACTAAACATGTTTTTTAAGAGAATAAAACAAGTAAATGATTAAACTAAGTATTATTTGATTATATTGAATTAATTGAAAAACTATTGTTATCTTGCAAAACAATTATAAACATTGATTAACTCTACAAGATATTTAGATTTGAAAGATGTGTAAGCATCATTGAAGTTGAATTATATATTGTGGATGTTCTTTGTTGTGTTTGAAAGATGGAAATAGGTGAATTTGGCTTACCAGGTTGACAGCTCTAAAGCATTACCAACTAAATGGTGAAGTGGCCTAAATAAGGAGATGGAATTACTTTTGATCAAAGAACCAGCATGTTGATTCACTTGTTGGTGTTCATGCCAATAATGTAATTTGTTACCAGCTTACCGATAAGGGTAAGGTACTGGCATGCCGATAAGTTTGATCTAACGACCAATTAGCCGTTGAATCATTTAATGCACTATAATAGGAAGAATTGAATGAGATGATATAAATGATCAACAATCCGACGAAGGAGATTAGCGAACTTATCTTTTGCTATAATATTCCAACATTCTTTTATGCTCTTATTGTTTATTATTCTCATTGTCTATTGTACTCTAATTTGCTAATATTTTGAGAGATATGAAGTATAGTGCTTGTAAGGTATTAGTTGCAAAGTATTAAGAGTTAAAAGCACTACACCAATAATTTTTTAGATGAGTTTTTATGTTGTGTGTAGAGATTATGAATTGTGTTGAGAGTTGTGAGTGTGAAACTTATATAATTAAGTTTGTGTTTGTGTAGCTCTTGGAGTTTGGATTGAGAAATCAATAAAGTGGTGTGAAGTTCTTGATTGGAGGCATTGTGTGTTCGTGGAGACTAGGAGGCAATCCGAACTCTACGTTATATCTAGGCTTGATCTTATTTATCTCTATCTTTTTTAATTTCTGCACTTATTATTATTTTATCATTATCTTGATTATACTTATTGTTACTTTTAGTACTTAATTTCGAAAAAAAATTGTAATTTATCCTTAAAACTCAATTAACTCCCCCTCTTGAGTTTAGCCTAGTATTCTATAGGGTTTGGGTTGGTTGGGTTGATGGTTGGATGAACTAAGTTGATGTTTAAGTGTAGTTCAAGTTGGCAACTGGAGATGAATGACGAGTATAGGAGGGTTCGGTTTGGTCAGTGCATTAGGTCGGTAGATTATAGCAGCTCAAACTTATTGCAAACCATGACCAAGAATAGATAAGGCTGGTTACTGGATGGGTCTAAATTTGCAAAAAGCTCGAAAATGGTTAATGGGGAAAGGTACGAAAGGGAGGGAAACATGATGAATGAAACAGTAAGCAAAAACCTACGAACAGCTTCAGAGGATATGATGCACTAATGGAATTTTTGAGAACTTACGGCACAATTCGATATGATGTATGAATTGGTTTAATGAGGTTACTCGTTACCTAACCTTACTTAAGAGAAAAGATAAGAGTGATGCCGAGAGTAAATAACAGTGTTTACGCAAAGAAGCAAGTACTTAAAGGTATATTGAAGATAACCTGATCATTTACAGCTATAAGTATAAGGCTATTTATATTTGTAAGTTAAGGTAACTTGCCCCAATGGGAAAAGACAAAAAGGGCATTTTCTAAAGAAGTAATGTATACAATACAAAATGGTAAGAATAAATATACAAAGAAAACAATCATTGGTACTGCAGATTCTACATATGATACTGTACATGTAGCGATACTGCATTGGAGAGGTTGTTAGGAGATACGGACAAAAAGTACGGACAGATGGGCTTGTTTAAGCAGGAATGGCTTAGTCAATCCGGATTCTTTATCTCTTGTCTTCTCGGCAAAGATGATGTCGAGTGATTGATCGGCTTGGCATTAGAGAGTAATCATTAACTCGGCATACCACAAAATAATGGATGGTCATACGTCTCGGTAGGAGTTGGTTGGAATAGAAGGATTTGTTGTGTAAGCCCCTTTAGTCATCGAGCTCGGCTGCTAGTCAAAAGTCCGGTAGTCTGATTCCCATAAAAACTTCTCGATGGTGAGTTTTAAGGAAAGAATTTGCTTAGCCATACTTTCCAGCCTTCAGTCTTGGGTGCGAGTTAAGGGTTTGGTTGTTTGATTTCTATTAGGTGATATGAATCATAGGTGAACACACGAAGAAATATTACACAAGAATAAACAGGGGTAGGTCCAAACAAAGCTATGACTAAAGTGTAGGTGGGTTTAATGATGGTTTGATCAACTTAATAACTGTTTAATGGACATTATGCATCAAAGAGCAGTTACAAACCTAAAAACTACTTAATATGACACAAAATAATGTGTGGGGTTACTCATTACAAACTTTACTCAAGGGTTTGATAAGAGTTAAGGATTTGAGAGAAATTATCTAGAGCAAATAAAGTATATTCAATATGAGGAAGATAATTTCGTGGTTGATTGCAAATGGGGCCTCTTCTATGAGGATCTTTTAAGGTTTGTGCATGTGATGAAATCATAAAGGGTAAAAAATCTAAAGGAGGTAAAATACACATCCTAGAATACGCTTAAAAGGGGTAAAATGGAGAAAAGATGAAAAGAAAGAATGTTAGAAAAGAATTATCTTTAGGATTAAAGTTTGGATACATGTTTGCTTTGGACTAGCTTCGTCTAATAAAAAGGAAATAGAAGATATATGTACTATTCTAAGTAGAAAAGGTTAGCAATGCTTCAAACAGCTTGCTAGATAGCGGGAACAGGTCTAAATTGAAGAGAATAGCGGGATGGTTAAATTGTCTAAGTTAAATTAGGTCGGCTATGTTGTTGGGTACAATTTGGACTTTGCTAGATCTAGATTGAAGAGGTTGCAATTAAGTTGGTTAATGGCTCAATTAAGTTAAGAATTGTTCTTACTGAATGAGCGTTAAGTAGTTTTACTTTAGAAAGTGATAAGGGCCTTAGAAAAAGGAAGGAATCTCATCTTGAGCTAGTTGCTCTACGAAAATTTGATGCACAAGGCTTTAGCGGCCTCAAGCTTGATTGTGTGTAACATGACCGGGGACTTAATCCCTATCATGTAGTAATGGGGCTGTCTTTGAAATCTTAGGGTAAACATCTATTACCTCCTTTGCTAGACCTTAGCTAAGGGTACTTTCTTTTAAGAGGTAACATTCCTACATGCATCTTGTTGTTATTAGAATACATGTATTTTCTAGGTTATTATTTTACTTCCTCATCCAACTTGATTTCTTTATTTTTGTAGGCAGGAACAGACTCTCCTCTATAACTTGGTATAAGAGAGAGTGCTTTTGTCTTGAACTCTGAGCTTTGCTTAAGTACTTTTTACTATTAATGCTAATATTGTGGGCCTACATAGTGTATACAACTATTACTACTTAAGTGAAATCAATCATTTTAAGTGTTTAATATATTGTCACTAACAAGTGAGAACTTCACTTTGATATGTGATTTAATAAGCTTAATGAGTTATATGAGGTTATAACTACCTCTAAATATCACTAATTGTTAAGGAAAACATCATTTCCTAAAGGTAGATGATTTAAGTATCTTAGGCCACGAATAGCCTAAATGACCTAATATCATTCCATGTACATGCAAATTAACAAGCAAGAATAGTGTAGAAAAACAATTGAAAATGTTCTTTATTCACTTAAGATGGTTTTGATATAGTACTTTGTAATAAAAATACAAGTTCATGTCTATAGAAGTAACCATACTTAATTAAGTCTAATAATCTAAGCCTACTTTGGACTCGAAGTATATATCTCTTGCTATTATCTTCACTTCAAGCTTTAATATTCAATCGCTTCATATAACTCCTGCATCTTTGCAATTAGCTCATTACGATGTCTCGTAGTAGCATAGTAGCTCATCAATTTCTTAACCTTGATAGCTACAAGCTTGAAGCTATTAGCCTTAAACTTCATAAGAGGAGCTCCCTTAACATACTTAATTAGCTACTACAATTTAACTTTTGATGAAGAATTCTAAGGTTTCTTTAGTAATAACATTATTTCCCTAACATTTTCACTACAGTGTATGTAAGTTTTTATCTTTAACATAGGAGACTTGGTTTTAAAATAAGTATTCATAATATTAGGATTTATAATGATTACAATAGATGAGAAAGCACAGCAAAGTTGTGGAAAGATGCAATTTCCTCCAATGTAGTAAAAACCTTTGAAGCTACTATCTTGTCTTGAGGAGATACATTAATAGCTTCAAGAGGAGGGATATTAGAAGTGATGCGAAAAATTTACCTCCACCTCTTATGTAATTGTTATATTAGTATCGCGAATTGAATAAACTAATCTCAAATGAATTATCGAATTCCCTTAACAGTCATTTTCATTGCATTAATTTGAGCTTACATATAATGCAAGACTCATATTGACTTATATGTAATGATTGCTGACATGATATAATAACATAGATATGAATATAGTATGATTATAAATATGATTAAGAGAGGAAACACGGGGCATAATGCAATATATGATACGAGGATACGGTTATGAATCGAATAAGCACAATTATATTATATTTTAATTATTTATGATTTTTATTCAATTTTATGTTAATACGAATTCTAAACGAAATAGAAATAGAGATATGATTATGATATGCTAACATGAATAGATAAATTTGTTCCTAAGCATCCTCATGTATGCGTAACAATAGAAGCCACAACCTGCCGGATTTCATTCCTAGTTGTTTACAAGATTTAAAATTTTATCTTTCCCTGATTTAGTTGCTTTTTCCCCGTAAACGGGAGCAAGTGTAAATGGTGGTCAATTTTGAGGAGAAGATGACATCAGGGGTTGTAAAAGGAAAGTCCATGTAAAACGCCACGTGGTACACGGCCAGCACATGACACTTTAACCGCTTCGCATTCATTCCCATCCCCATTCTCGTTTGTCAGCCAAAAACAAAACGAAAGACATCTCTCGAGAAATTTCCTGCAACACATCATTCGAATTCCAGGAGGAAACAAAGTTAAAAAATTTTAATTTAAATAAATTGAAAATACAAAATTATAAAAAAGAAAAAAAAAATAAAAAGACAAAATAAGACACAATCATAATCATCATATTCACCTCCATCTTCATCCATCCTTTCACCGCCTGTATAATTTGCCGGCCATTTATTTTTCTTTCTTTCTTGATTTTCGAGCAACAAGGATTTAGATAATCAGTTTCCTGAAATATTAGATTAAGAAAGCAATTTTAGGAGAGAGAGAGAGAGATGATACCATCGGCCGTAGCAGCGTATGGGATGAACGATGCTTCGAATTGGTGGGACGATGTCAACAGATCCCCTGTTTGGCAAGACCGTATCTTTCATATTCTTGCCGGTCTTTACGGTGTCGTTGCCACAGTTGCTCTGGTATAATTCCCAATTCATTATTGTCGTGTTTTCTAATCTCCGATACATGTATTTTCTTGCGAGTAATTTTGGGTTTCTTGAATGCTCGTTTTCTCCCCCGTCAATGTTTGGTTAGGGTTTTCGGATTTTATTGATATTCTTCGTGGTTTTTAGGGTTATTAACTTGATACGGGTTTTCTTTCTTTGGGGTGAGATCTGACATCGGTCTGGCTAATTTGATTGATTAATTAGTCGCTGCTGCTGTTGTTATTGTTGTGATTTTGATCGGCATTGCAATGACGTAATTTGGGATCATTGGTGGGTTTGTTGTTAATGCCTTAATGATAAATGTTCCTGTTTCAATCAAGATGGTTTTCGAGAGGAAAATAATTGGTTTTTTCCTTTCCTCTTTTTAATTATTTTCAGATTCAACTTGTACGGATACAGTTGAGGGTTCCAGAATTTGGTTGGACCACTCAAAAAGTCTTCCACTTTCTCAATTTCTTGGTCAATGGGGGTTGGTGTTTTTGAATTCTTGTTTTGCTCTGCATTCAGGGAATTAGTGTCATGACTGTTGTTTTCTTTCATATTTCACAATGCAGTTAGATCAGTAGTATTTGTCTTTCGCCGTGATGTGCAGAAGCTTAGTCCCGAGGTTTGGTCCACTGTCACTTCTTTCTTAGACAGCACCTGGTTTTAGTGTTTCTTAGTTTTCACGGAATTTTTCCTCAGATTGTCAAACATATACTGCTCGATATGCCTAGCCTTGCATTTTTCACAACATATGCCCTCCTGGTCCTTTTCTGGGCAGAGATTTACTATCAGGTTCAAGTTAATTCTGTGTTTACTGTTCATCTATGTTTGTGCACATTTGGCCATAGATATTGATTTGATTTAACTCTCAAACAGGCTCGTGCTGCATCTACTGATGGACTTCGTCCTAGTTTCTATACAATCAATGCTATTGTTTATGCACTTCAGGTGAACTTTCTATGCATTGATTTTACAACTGTTCTTAAAAAATTGTTATGACCATTACTTTTTTGACTAATTCACCTTAAAGTTCTCAATCTTGTTATGCCAATGTAAATATTTTGGGGATAGAAAATATCTTCATTTTTTTTTTTGCACAGTGAAGATGACATAGTTGGATGGCGGCCTCAAGGACTTGTAAATTGTAATGTCAATGTAAACTTAGAAGAAAGTTATGTATATATTTCTCTTTTCATTTTTTGTTTTTTCATCTAATTTTCAACTCAGCGTTTGACATGGAAATTCTATCTTGATGCTTCTTTCTTTGGAAATTTTTTGTAAAAGCCTTGTTTTTTCGGAATGAGCTACTAAATTATGTCAATAAAATGATACATGTTCTCCAGTCTTTTCTATGCTACTATCAAACAAATGAATGTCTTTGCTTAAGTTGGGAGCATTATACACATCATGCATGGCTTCCCTCAAAACTAGATGTGTATGACATGCTGGATACTCATTTTCTAGATAATGTTTAGCTTGTTCCATTTCTATTGGCACTTTATAATATTTGTTTGTCCAAAAAACTCAATCTCACAACTTTCTTTACTGTGCTTGGTGGAAGTCATGTTGCATTTACCTGTTTAGAGGGGATTAGTGCTTCCCACAAAATTTCTTTTAAGCCTATCACGCTGTTTTGATCATTTGTAATTCATTTGGAGTACATTCTAGTGAAATAGTTATTTGTTGAGGTTATTCAATTATGAAGTGTTTGCCATTAAGTGTCCTAGCCATTATGAAAAAAACTTGGTTATCATGGACAATAACAAAAATGAAGGCACAAATTCGTGGTTAACTAATTGAAAGTTCAAACTTATAGATTTACATGTGGAAATAGGGTTCTTATATTGATACTTCTTGACATGGTTCCTTCCGCTTTTGCTAATGCATTAATTAAGTTTCATAGGGGGGGAATCTATTAAATAAAGTACTAAAGCACCCTCTTTGATTATGCATAAAAAATAAATAATAAATGAATTTGTGTATAAAAGCTTAAATTTTTGTGCACCTTATCCATCTATATTTACTAACAAAAATGTTGATTGCATAGAAATGAACTATTGTTGCTAGTGTGATGGAGTGCTTGGAGGCTATTCAATGTATCAGGGAGTGGTGGATCACTTTGGTTATAATTGGTTGAGATAGGGTGTAGCTAAGTAACTCTACAAATTTAAGGTTTAGTCATAAAGCCTCTACTAGGTAAATGATTACTAAGGTTTATGTTTAAATCATTCATTTTTTTGTTGGATTAATGTTAGGGCTGTTCGTAGACTCATTGACACTCGATGGTGCTATCAATTTGTAGGAGAGCTCATGGATATGACCTTTGGAGGCACATTTCTCAGTTTTTGATAAGTTTATATAGTGAACATATTTCATGTGGATAAGTCCAATTTCGGCATGACCAATGAAGGTGGGAGAGCCCCCTTGAAATTTTTAGTAGGGTATCTTGTCGTCTTCATGAATTAGGTTCTTTGATGGGGAAATTCGGAATAGCATGTTATTATGGATATTCAATGTGTTGATATTGGTAAGTCTCTTAGACATCTAGGAGGAACTTTGATTTTTTTGAGAAGTATATGTATTGTATAAGCCTTCATGTGGATATAGGAGGTTAAGTCCATTTTTGGTATGAGTTGCAAGAGGGAAGAGGCCTCTTGGAAGTTGAAATGTATGTTTGCTTTGTTTGGTTATATCGGTATCCTTATGAATTAGGGTCTTAAATGGAGAAATAGTGTGTTAATGCAGGATATGGATTTCATTAGGATGTGTATCGTTGTGATCATGAATAATTTCGTAAGTTCTTTGCTCTTTTAAATGGGCTTATGAAGAGTGGATACAATGGATACATTGTCATGGAGCTTTTTGTATTTAGGGTAATTCAGGGAGAGCTATGAATAGGGCAGCTCTCCAAAAAATGATTTTGGGGTCCTTGATTAAGCATGGATATTGAGAGGCCCATGGTTGCTTCAGTTCACTAGCTGTAAGAGGGAGAGTAGCCAAGGGTAGATGTTACCCATAACCCTAATGAAAAAAACAGAATTAAGGAAGAGATGTTCATTATCTTCAGTAGATGATGCATAGAAGAAATATATTTTAGGAGCCAAAATATCCCAATTTGAAATCTTGTCAACAGTGTGATTTCCTTAAGTAAGCTAGCTAAAGGATAAAAAAATGTCTTGGATTGGATATCGTGCACCACACTTTCCTATGCTATTGGATTGTACTGCCTTGTGGTTTAGAGCTTTATTGGCTCCTTTAATTGAAAAATCATTTGATCTAGAAACAAAAGAAGATTAGCTTGCCAACCTTTGATCCATTGAGATTAGGAGCAATATGCAAGTTCTTTAAGAAAGAGTTAGAAGGGAAAGATGACAAATTCCCATCCATGATTGAACATGGGCACATGACAAATTCTCACCTATGCATCCTTACAAAATAAATTTACAAGTCTAATTGCTTTGGAAGCCTAACCTTTAGGTTAATTTCTCTGTAAAGCTTAGTCATGAAGCTTTTAGGAATTCAAGTCTTGAGGTTTGTTGGATGGATTAATTGCATTTGGCTCAAAAAAGGCATCCCTTGGTCTACTATCATCCTTCGAGTGGCTACTCAAAACAAACTCCTAGCTTTTGATAAGTTGCTCAGTAGGGATATTGTTTGTTCTAAAATTTGTCTTCTATGTTTGTGCTTAGGGTCTCTTAAACACTTCTTCTTTTGTTGTGATTTTACTTAAGGTGTTTGGGACCCTTTAGGACACTACTTAGAGGGGGGAAAAATGGAATAGAATAAATTGTTAAGGATAAGGAGTTAAATGGTGCATTTTGGGGATAGGGGATTTGCCTCACGATTTATAAAGTCGACGGGTTCTTTTACTATAAATTTTATTGTTGTCAATATTGATATGTAGAATGGGACTCTATTTTTATTCTCATCCTCTCTTTTTGATCATTTAGTAAATTATATGTTGATAATAAAACATTACAAGAGAGAACCCAACGATAATGTAAATTATATGTCAATATCAATCTTTGCTTTAATTTATACTTTTGTTTCTCATCTTCTCCAGTTGCTATAATGTCGTCCATATAGATTAAAAGAATAGTTACTTCCCTTGTAGTAGAATGTTTAAAGAAGAGAGAGTGGTTACCTTGACTTTATTTGTACTTAGAGTTTTTCATAACTATTGTAAATCTCTTAACCCAAGCTTAAGGGGATTATTTTAATTCATAGAGAGCCTTTTTTAACTACATACATTGTATCCACTGTTACCTTCAAATCTAAGTGGAATATTTATGTAGATTTTTTCATCTAAGTGTCTATGAAGAAAAGTATTGTATCCAAGTGGAATATTTATGTAGATTTTTTCATCTAAGTGTCTATGAAGAAAAGTATTGTTGACATCATATTGTAAGAGTTACCAATTGAAGTGAGCAACCAATGATAAAAAAATTCTCACTGTATTTATTTGTGCAAGTGAAGCAAAAATTCTATCTCATATGTCCAAGTATATCTTTTGACCACTGACCTTGCTTCATATCTTTCAAGAAATACATTAGTTTTGTATTCAATGTGAAAATCCACTTACAATCAACAATATTTTTTCCTTTTGGTTTATCAACAATCTCCCATGTTTTGTTCTATTCTTTTCTAAAGTATTCATGTCCTCTCTGGTAATGTCCCTTCATTCCCCTTTTGATAGAGCTTTAGAAACAATGTTTAGGGTGACAATGGTGCTTAAACTCACAATGAAGTTCTTGTGATTTTGAGTTGGTGAATGGTGCTTAAGAGAGACATAGTTAGAAATTGAATAAAGTGGTTTTTTAGTACATTCTCCTGTATTTTTTCTAACAGCAATGGGAAGGTTTAGGTTGTTTGTTGGGTCAATGGATGTTTCAACCTTTTGTGTATGTAAGGTGAGTTAGATCTTAACATGTTCTCATTTTCAAAGTCTGAGTTGGATTCTTGGACTTGTGTTAGTTCTGGAATAGCCTTTCTCCTTGAATATATCTGAGAGAACCTTGATAAATCATGAATAATACTAGGAGATGACATGGGTTCAATAGAAGAATCAAGTGACTCGGATGTGATTGACTTTAAGGACTCAATAATATGAGATGGAAGCTAAGGAAGGTAAGGTTTTTGAAGTGGTTCAAAGGACTCATGAGTATTATCTTCCATCATTGAAATCTCCCTTTGAAGAGAAGACTTGGAGGGGGGGGAAAAAAAAAAGATGTATTTTCTATGAATGTGATATCAGCAGAAATGTAAAATTTAATGGATGAAGATTTATAGCACTTGTATCCCTTTTGAGTAGAGTGGTAACCAATGAAGACATGTTTGATTGTTCGGGGATCTAATTTGTCTTTTTGATGACTATGCACATGAATAAAGGCAATACATCTGAATACCTTAAGTGAGGCCACTTGATGTTTTGAATTGAGGGTAAAAACTATTAAGAATCTCTATGGGACTTTTGTCATCTAACACTTGTGAAGGAAGTGTATTTATTATGTATGTGGTGGTAAGGATAGTTTCTCTCCAATAAGACTTAGGCACATTTCTTTGCAAGAGTAAAGCTTAGGTTATGTTGAGTAAGTATTTATTTTTCCTTTCAGCTATCTCATTTTGTTGACATGTGTTTACACATGGTGACTTATTGATTTTGTCCTCCGATTGAAAGCATGGTGACAAATTTTGGTTAAAGTAGTTGCTAGCATTGTCTATCCTAAAGTTTTTTTTTTTAACCCTAAATTGATTTTAAATCGAGTGAAAGTTGGTATAACAATGCTAACATTTGATTTTTGTTTAATTAGGAAGAGCCATGCAAACCAAGTGTAGTCATTAATCAAAGATACAAACCAGCGAGCCCTAGAAACATTAGGTACGATGGAAGGACCCCATATGTCACTATATCAAATGAAAAGGATGGTAGCTTCTTTTATTGCTAATAGGAAAAGATACACGAGAATATTTTGTTAATTCACAATTGTCACAATGGAACTTGAAACTATCTAATCCTTCGAACAAGTAAGGAAAACATTTGTTAGTCCCATTGTGAGTTTGTTTTTGAAGGGAAACAAGATTGGATGATAATTTTGGAACATGAAGGACAGTTTTAGGGATAATGTTAAGTGTAGTTTGTATATCATCAAATGTTGCCACAGAAACTAAAGAACTATTGGCAACTAAAATTTTCCCATTACTTAGACATGGAGTATAGGTGTAGAAGAGTTGAGATGTGGACGTCATGTGATTGGTGGCATCAAAGTCTATTATCCAAGAGTTCATATAAGGATTTTTTGAGGCATTTATGCAAAAAGGGAATAGAGGTTTACCGAAGAGGGCTAAAGAGGAAGATCCAGAAGACTTTTTGAGAGATCTTGACAAGATTTTAAGCTTTTCAATTTCTTTACTATTGAGCTCTTGAATTGTTGAATTTTTCTTAGTTTTAAACTGCTCAATTATGTGTGCTTGCCTCCCCATTGTTTCCCCAGTCTTGGCTTGGTGGCTTACCATTCAATGTCCAATAGTTCTCTTTTGTGTGCTTTTGTTTCTTGCAATAGATACACTACAAATTGTCTATTAGATCTCATTACTCGAGTGCTTTAGTAGATCTCTCTTTCCTTTATCCCCTTAAGTTGTTTTTGCTGCTAGGTCCGATCGATCCTTGGTTTGAGATTCAAGCATAACATTTCTTCAACTTTATTTTTCTCTAATAAATGAAATCATCTCTTCTAGAAAGGGTGTTTCCTCTTTACCAAGCATTTGGTACCTTACTTGATTGAACTCTAGATTTAATTCAACCAAAAAGTCATAAACATGGTCTACTTTAATAAAGATCTTCAATATGGCGGCATTGTCAGTGCATCTCATCTTGAAACTCAGTAGTGATCTAGTTCTTGTCGTAGATTTTGCAATAATTTTGCATACTCCATAGATTTGTCTCCTTGTTTAGTGGTTGGTGTTTTAACCTTGATTTTATATATTTAGGCAGCATTATGAGCATTTAAATGTGCGATGAATGAAGTCCTGTATCTCTTTGGTTGTGGACAAAAACATGCATATATTACTGATCATATGATCCATTGAATCTTATGGCCATAACATTATCATGTAATCATCCTTGACTTGTGCTTCTAATGTTGAGTCATCCCTTGTTGGTCCATTTCTAAGAAGATGATGAAGTCTCCCTTTGCCCTTAATGTATGTGTGGACAATTAAGACCGTTTAAAATAATTCTTTCCATTGAGTCTTTAGTTAGCTCGAATATTTGCAAATCTCCAATTTTTTTTTTGGAAATAATTGGGTCCTTTAGATAGGTTGGAATTGTTAAAATAAGTAGTTTTAAGGGTTGACATTGTGAAGAAAAAATAACTAGCAATATTGAGGTCTTTAATCCTAGAAAAGAGCCTAATGCTCTAGTACCATGAAACGAAATAGGAATTGGAGAAAATTGTATTTTTCATTGATTGAGAACATTACTAGAAGTGTTTTTATAAATAAACAAAATTAATCTTGTTGGTGTGTCAACCCTTACTTGATTAATACTCCACTTACCATCAATAAATACCTTGTTTGAAAGAAAAAGTAATACTATTTACTAAAATAATTACAACTTATCTATATTTCAACATTCTTTCGTATTTTGCTAACATGAATACATTCTAAGAGAATATTTGGGATATGAGAGTGACATTGAAATAGAATCGCAGAATTGTTTGGAAGCATTTTTAGAAGTCACAATAGTTATTTCTTAGGGTTAGCAATTTTGTTTTTATGGGGGAGCAGAATTGATTCTGCTCTTTCTTCAATAAAAGAAATATAAAAAAATAGGTTTTTAACATATAAATATATATATTTGTTTCATCTGTGAATTCGGGGCATTTTTAATAAATACTATTATAATACGTAAACTGAATCAATCTTTCCGTGGACGTTTCCAAATTTCTATGCCCAATTCCGTTTCATTTTAGAGTATTCTTGTATACCATGACATGAATAAAAATATGCTCATGCTTGAATTCCCAAAATTGAGAAAGTTGTGCATTGGGTTTGTATATCTTATCTTTTATTATTAAAATTTATTCAATTACCAAGATAATAGTACATTGTGCCTTTAATAAAGTGATTTAATTTACTCAAAAGTTTCTTATTGCCATCCTTCCTGGTCTTTGAAGGCACACCAATTTAACTAATTGTTCTATCCTACCACATAATCACATGTGCACGGACATATATCCTCCATCCTTACCTAAAGCAAAGTTAATTTGATCATTTCCTCTCCAGGATGTGTTAATCTATGGATCATACCTTTGATCACATTGATCCACTGACCTATTTGTTAATTCTAAGAAAGCACCATCATGAAAATGGAGGCTTTCAGCATTCCTAACCTTGACACAGTGGTGGTCCATATTACATGTTAATATCTGCTATTTTCTCAAAACTCATTGAAGTTCTTTATCATAAAGTATAAAGAACTGGTAGTGTCTCCAAATTCAGTTATGGTAACTTACGAATTTTACTGCCATGGCACTTAGTGATAATGAAAAATCTAGTGTATTTGGTAAGGACATCTTGGTCACCATTGTGTGAGAATAATGTTGGTTCATAGATGAGGGTGTCTGTAGTGGGCCAGGAGTGGGACATAGGTGGTAGGGCTGATACTTCTTCTGAGTTTAGGCTCTGTTTGGTGCTTGCTCCTGTAATTGATGGTAAGAGAATGGGTTGGTCTGCTGGTGATGGCAATTGAGGGTGAAAATACTTGGTGATTCAGTCGGATCAGGTCTCATGATCATTTCTAAAGAAAGGAATGCTTTTACAAAAGTTTTTGTTGGTTAAGAGTGTTGGGTTCATGGTGTTTTGGTTGATTCCTGCAATCAAGGCTGGAGAAATCATCTCCATCTTATGTGGGGTGTTGGTCCAAGGATAATTAGTGGCATCTAAAATCTCGAAGAGATTAATGGCACGTTTGGTCAATGGAATAAAATAAAGTAGGAATGGAATTGCTTTTTAAGGAATAAAATAGAAATAACATCTATTACTTTGTACTTAAAATGACATCAGTAATAGATTAAGATTATATTTTAAAAAATAATAAAATACCAATACACTGTTGACCTATTCTATGGCTTGTCCATCGGGCTATAGGATTTCTATTATGCAAAAAAACCAAGGACTGGTTATTTCACATACCAAACATGGTCATAGTTTTGTAAGGAAGAAACAGCTATTTCATTTTACTTTTATGAAGTCAACTAAATATGATGTAAGTTATTCTTGCTCACTTCATGTGACTGTTTAATAAACCTTGGTTATTTAATACCATTTCACTTCTAAGTGAACATGATCCACCAAAACACAATTATCTTCAACTCTCTTTGCAAATGGCAATTATGTGGTATCAAATTTTTTTATGAGATGTAAAAGGTTTGATTTGCAATTCTGTGTAATCTGCATCCATGGCTTTTAATGTGTAGTCAAAGGTTAGTGCTTCTGTTACCTAGGTGCTTATAATAGGCAAGGTGATCTGATTGCACTTTTATAATCTTGAGTCAGGGCATGATTCTAAGGCCTGCGCTTTAATTTGCATTTACAAAATAGGATAGAGGCACAGGGCCCAGTCCAGCATATCGCATATGCATCCCTGCTTCTGAGCTGTGGAGTTCACTTTTCTCCTTTTGGGACCTGCATGAATAAATATCCTTTTAGTATGTTTCTATTTTGATAGCCATCTTCTAAACTGTCTATGTGGCAGATTTTGTCCAATGTAATAGATACTGCTATGCTGCCTTAACTTGCTTGCTTTCGAGAAAGGCCATTTTTGTGTTGGTTGACATTTTTCTGTTTGTTTTTCCCCTCTTCTTTTAAAATTTTCAGATCTGTTTGTGGTTGGTGGCATGGTGGAAGCCTGTTCAAGCTGTCATTGTCCTCTCAAAGATGTTTTTTGCTGGTTATCCCTTTACCACTTCCTAATGCTTCCATTACATACTGATGGCTTTATTCTGATAGAGATGCTGAAATATTTTTGTCTGTGTTCTGGCAGGTGTTTCATTATTTGCTGCCCTTGGATTTCTTCTTTATGGTGGAAGGTTACCTTTTTGTTTAAATCTCGGACATAGTTGATTATATCATGTTAACATTGTTGCAATTATTTTGATGAATATCTTCTCAAGCAATATGGAAAGACTTGGATGTTTGGTTTAACTTGATAGGTATTTGTAACATATACTTTATGGTCCATTCTCTTGCATGATTCAAATGCGCAAAAATACAGAATGTCTGCTTTTCTTCTCTGTACATCATAGTGCATAGATAAAAAGAATGAAGTATATTTGACATAATACATGAATCTTTGGATTGATCAATTGATTAAAATAAGGTCCCCTTGGCTTACTGAAAATATATTAACATTGGTTCTCTGCTGCAAGAGCTATATAGTGATAATAATAAATCATTGAAACAATGTTAAATTGCCCAACAAAGGGAGATCTTTTGTTTCTAACAGGAAAAAAATTATCAGGGTCCTCATTGGATTTTCTATCTGAATAGTAAAATCCTTTGAAGGCCGGATCCACAATATTTTTGCTGGAGAAAAAATTGATGCAACATGTAAAGAGAGATGATACTGTATTCAAAATCATGGTAGTGGCTTTTTGCTCTTTTCTTGCCCTACAGTTAGGGTTGGGAGTTTGGGCCAAAAAATAATTTGGTTTGGGGGGACCCTTTTTGGTGAGAAATTGTTAACTTATCCAATTTAAGACAAATGATGTTGGGAGCCCGTTGAAGAATTTAACTCTCTTTTCTGAGTGATGGTCCCTTTCCTCTGTCAGCCTAAGATTGTGCACTTACTTCTCATAACTTAATTATAGATGACAAAATAAAAAAGAAAAAGAAAAGCTTGTTCTTTGTCACATTGCTGTTTTATGTAGCTGTTTCTTAACTTTTGCACGAAAATTTTAACTTATTTCCCTGTGGAATATGTTTTATTCATATGTAAGGGAGGCAATATATCAATCTTTTGATGGTTCGAATTTAGAAGATCAGGGAAAGGGGGAGGAGGAAGCTCTTGGTTAACATCTACTTCAAAAGAACATGTCATGATAGTCTCTCTCTCTCTCTCTCTCTCTCTTCCTTCATAACGATAAGTAATCAATTGATAATTATCTCTACAGTTTAGCTTTTTCCTTTACTTCAAATGGCTCTAAGAAAGGACCCTTTTTCTTTTCGCATCTCGGATGGGAGTCGGATTCTCGGCTTATTCTAAGCCCTTCTAGAGATTCATGGTTGAAAATACTAGCAGCAGCTCCCGCTAAAGCAGTTCCGACAACAGCCCCTTCAATGCCTTTTAAAATCCCTTCCCTTCTCCCGAAGTTACGGGGCTATTTTGCCGAGTTCCTTAGAGAGAGTTGTCTTGCGCCCCTAGGTATTCTCTACCTACCCACCTGTGTCGGTTTCAGGTACAGGTGCCCTTTTGTTGAAGGTCATTCAAAGCTCAGCAGGATGAACGGCGGATAGGAGCCAGCAACCGACCCTTGACCTAACAAAGACACTGACCAACCTAATCTAATCTCGATTAGAACAGAAAAAGTCAATCCACATTTTGGCACTAGTTAAGGTGCATTCCTCTTGAGAAAGTTTTCTTTTTCTTTTTTTTTCTCCAACTCCGGATGAGTTGGAGGCCTCCGGCGCCTTTTTTGAAAACTTTTTGTTGCACTCCTATCTCTAAAGGGCGAGGGTGGCGGCTTGGTGGCGGTCTCAGTTTAGCATCATATATCGATCTGGATAATATTTTGATTGGTTGTAGTGCGGATTAAGGAGCTGCTCCTCCATGCTGTGGCTGTGGAGGTGGGGGCTGCCGCTGCCCTTGGCCCAAGAAATCCAAAATTCCAACGAAGTTTGGATTTTTGTTTGGGCTGCAGTGTGTTGGTAGTATGATTTTAGTCTTGGTGGACTATGGCTTAGACCCTGGAATATCATGATACCACTTCTTCATTGATAAATAAGAAGCCTCTCCTTATAGGAAAAGTTGGCATCGGCTGTGGTATTTTTGAGCGGGCTGTTGGTTACTGTCTCCACAGTTAGGTTTTTTTTTTTCCTTTTCATAATCATTATAATTTTCCCAAAGGGTTGTGCACTCTGTTCCTTAGATTATGTAAATTTTGATAGTAGTTTGGTTAACCCCCACCTGAAGGACCCCCACCATAACCCCAGAACCCACCCACCCTCACCCCTCCATGCCCCAAACCTGAAAAAAGCACATAAAGGCATGCAAACAAAGGGGAGAAAAAAACATCACTGCAAAGGGTAGTTTTGCACTTACTGCTATATGCAAATCCAGCAACACAAACATTTGAGGGAGTGCATTCGTAGTGATTAGTTTGCACAACTAATTTACTGAATAGCATGTATATGTAATTAAGTTGATGGGAACAATGTTGGCTTTTTTTAAGCAATTTATTTGAGGTATGTTATAGTTTCTATTTTATGCTAATTTATTGTAAAGAAAGTAGTGTCCTCTTCATTAGTAATGGCTTATAAATCAGATATTATTTTCTTATAAACTTTAATTTTCAAATTGGAGTCTTGAACACATGTTACTCATGCAAAGCTTTCACCTTCCTTGAAGCTTGCTCTTTCCACTTAGACTAAGCTTCATGGGGCAACTCTTGCATCAGGCCAAAACTCTTTTTGAGACAAAAGCTTACCTCTTACTAGTCTCAGTCTAAATCCTTATATATGCTGCTTTGATTAGTGCTCCATCATGTATTGGCAGATATGTGAGTGTTGACTAGCCATTTTCATCTTTGCATACCCTGCATACTTATGATTCCTTTTTCTTCTCTACTCTGGCAGATTGTTTTTGATGTTGCAGCGTTTTCCTGTGGAATCAAAAGGACGACGTAAGAAGCTGCAGGAGGTATTTCTCTGTTCATGAATTTTTTTCCTAAATGTGAAAGACTTTATTAAATGCTGTTTTCTACTTTTAATATTTGTTTCAACTATTGTAGGTTGGCTATGTGACTACTATATGTTTCACATGTTTTCTAATTCGATGCATAATGGTGAGTTGGCTGAACTTTTTCTTGGTAGCTAAAGTAATCTGTGCCGAGCATATTATGTTGCTAATTACACGTTCTTTAGATTTCATATGTATCATTTTTTTGGGTAAAAATATTATGGTCATTTTCCTCATTCTTTTAATAGATAAATTAGACAATGGCTCTTTTTTGGGGAAAATTAGGAGAGATGACAGGGATGAGAATTTGATCCTAGACTTGATATATGAATGAAGGCTCTGTGATTCCTTGAGCACACCCTTGCTGTCACCCAATTTTTTGAGTTTATTTCTATTGTAGCATGGAGACATGAAACTGCTGCTGCTGAATGAAGTTGCAACTGTGACATTTTTTCTTCTTGCAAGTTGCATCTGCTGCTTAATGAATTAATGACGGTTACTCTCCTCTCATATGATGTAGATGTGTTTTGATGCATTTGATAAAGCTGCAGACCTTGATGTTTTGTATCACCCTATTCTGAATTTCCTATTTTACCTGGTAAGTTCTCAATTATCGATTCTATAGACATCTCTTGGTTTCTCGCTGATAGCAATTAAACAACCATAAAAATGGCATAGGGAGGCAAACGGAATGCACATTTCTAAGTTCCTGCATGGCCATATATCTGAACCCTCAAAATAGATATATGTTGTTTGCTTGTTGATAGCAATCAAATAACCAAAGTGATGGTATAAGAGAATCAACGGAATACATTTCTAGGCTCCTGCATTGGCATATATCTGAACCCTCGAAGTAGATTACATCATGTGTGAAATTGATTGGAGAAAATTCAGAATTTTTATATCAGATATGCTTAGGAATATAGCTTTTGATGATGTTAGCTTTTGATGAGGCATGAGGTCTATTTGCAAAGTTACAAATTGTTGTAAAATTGAGAACATAAGTGATAAGATCCTGCAATGGATCAAGGAGGAAATGAATGAATTTTACTGATTTTAATGGATGGATATGAATCATAAACCCTATCTCTCTTTAAATGAGAGCCATGAGCTAAAAGCTCACAATCACATGAGCAAATGCTCACACAGTAGTCAATACCTTTCGTACGAAAAATACCTGCCTCCCTATCTCTAACAAACTCCCCTATTTATAGTAATATGTAGAACTACCGAATAGTAGCTTCTAGAAACCTCTGAACACAGACTCCAAATACAAAACACCACAACATACACACTTCACACTAGTAACGCATCAATGAGTTTATTATAAAAAGTAATGTGAGAAAATTTTTTGTCTATAGTGCTGGTGATGGGCTTTGCTATTTAGTTCTTGTTTTTATTGTCTTTTAGATATATACATGAGGTTATCCATTATTTTGTCGAGCACTTCCCAAGTATTAGAAAATTTAGATGAAGTATATGCCTCTATACAACATAATCTATCTCTTGCAGTACTTAAGAGACTAATTCAGAAGTTTTTATGCATTGATGAGTTCATTTTTGGCATCTTTGAATATGAGGATTCACTAGGTCAGCTTGACTGTTAGGGGGGATGAATGAGGGTTATCTGTTTAGCGCATCTTCTTGGTTTATATGCCTCAGGCTTTTGTTAATGTTGTGGTGTTGATTTTGGCTTTCTATTTATTGTTTTTTTTCTAACATATTTCTACATGAGGCAGTTGGTGGAAATATTGCCTTCTTCGTTGGTCCTATTCATCCTGAGGAAGCTTCCACCAAGGCGTGGGATCACACAGTATCACCCTATCGGATGAATATTCATGTAAGATGTGTCAAGGAAATCCTTGGGTGAAGGGTATTGAAAGCACAATATAGCTTTTGCTTTTAGATGGAAGGAAAGTGGGGAATTGTAATCTAAACGTGTTTGGACAAGAGGAACTGTGTCTCTAGCTGAGCTGTGAAGTGATCAGTTTGTTCCCACTTCTCAATGTCTAGGTTTGTTGATGAGAAATTGCTGAAGGACTAAATTGTGCTGATTGTTAGTCTATGAGATTTTTCTTTTTGCCGTATGTCTTATTGATTGTCTGTTCGCTGAGTTGGAGGGACAGTCTATTTCCAGTCTAAGGGAAAAGGGGACGCTGATTTACAAATGAGAGTTGGGGAAACAAGAAAAAGAAAAAGAAAAAGAAAGAACCATTTGTACTATTTGCAGTCATATTGCTTGATCAATAATCCATTAGCTCTGCTGGAAGCTACATGTGCGTCTTGCCATTGGTGAAATGTCGAGTAATTTCTCCAGGAGCAAACATATAGGGTAAATTGCGATAATATCGCGCTGTTCCGCTCTTATTACCTGCCCTGATTTTCTTCTCCATTCGGATCAAGATATGATTCTAGAGTAATTAGACTAGGAAATAAACAGAGTTCTCTTTATTATGTGATTCTATTTTCCAAATTTATGGTTATATCATCTTTTATTTATTTTTGCTTCCTAGAAAATTTGGTCATTTCGGTAGCAAGATACTATTCCTTTTGTGAACAATCACTTCAAAGGTGACGCATCTTATTTGGGGACTTAAATGAGATTGAAGGTTATTTTTTCCGCCTCATAAGGAGTCCTTGTATCCTAAATTCACAAACGAAGGTAAGGTCGTTATCATCAATGATATTGCTATTAATCGTCTGTTGGCTAGAAACTACAGTGTACAAGGGTTTGGTATCGAACAGAATCGCGGAGCAAGGTAGTGCGTGAAATCGAGGGGTTGGAGAGAGATTAAGGACACAGATGTCTTTCATTGAGGGCTGGCATGGAGTTTGATAGGCAGCGATTTGCTTGAAGGTGCTATGCTGTGGGGGGGTTAAGGAGCACTAAGACGATGTTGGCTCCGCAGTCATTGGCATGGCAGTGAGTTTCCAACCTTTCCACCACTAGTACGCATGGATGTGTGATCCTCAGCAACCAGCACCAAGTGTTTCTTGATGCATGTGAATCCTAGCCACCACCATATGTGGTTCATGAAAACTTGGTTATGGTCCCTAGCAGCAGTTTAGTCGGATTTTTTCCACTTCCACAGAATAGGCCCATCGTGATAGTTAAGAGTCAATGAGTTTACCTTATGCCTTTGGAGAGAAAATTGTAAACACTGAAGGGGAAGATACAGGATAACTACATAGGCAGTGTAGTGTAGTGCGAGTGGGAACCATTGAGTATTGAACAAGAGGGAGGAAACGGGTAGGACTTAAAAACAGGACCTTTCAGCCATCATATGAGGGTGGAAATAATGGAGCAGGATGCCAGGGTTGAGTTTTTCAACTAATGTACTAAACAAAATATACTATTCTATTCTTTTGAACAAAAAAAAAAAAAAAAGAGGTCGGAAGGTATTTTGATATTTTCTTCTAATAGTTTATGAAATTGGAGGGACTCCTCGAACCCTAAATTCCAATGTTCTACACCCGACTTTTACCATAAGGTCGGTCAAGATTAGGAAATTAAAAAAACAGGAAAGTTTGTTATAATCAATGATTGTTCTAAATGATCGTTCCTTTAAGTGGATTAGGGACCAGATCGCAACAGTTATCCAATGTCTTAGAAACATTTTAGTTCTCATTAAGTTCTGCATATGAATTGTAGGTGGGTCTCATAAACTAGTGACACCTGTCGGCGGATTTTTTTTTTTTTTTTTCTGCCTAAGGCGGCCTAATTTTGCATGCTAAGTCATCCATTGATTGGAAAGTTGCAGTTTGGATGAACTTTTTCAGCTGGCATGGCGTTTGATGGCAGTTAATATATATATATATATATATATATATTTAATAAATATTAATTAGGGGAAAAAAAGAAAAAAAAAAAGTTAGAAATTGCTATATATACATTCAAATTATACCTGAAAATGATCCTATTCAAAAGAACATAAAATTAAGAATAACTTGAAAGTGAAGCCCAAAGTATTGTAGAAGTACACGCAAGCAAGGACAATATTTATCCAAAGTTCCATTCAACAGTGCGCCTCCACCAATATGGATTTACCTAATTAGCTTTTGGTAACAATATTTGAAGAAGGTCGATTCCATTACATGCTTTAATTTTTGGTAACATCATAAATTTCAAATCGACCAGCTGTTTCATACCATCAGATGTATGAGCTATTCCGTGCTTTAAGATTTTTCATTGAAATAATTTTGTTAATATATATATATATATTAATTGTTACATTAGTTGCCCCGTGAGTGCCATGTCAGCTAAAAGGCCCAATAAAACTGTTACATTAGCTTTTGAGGGGATAAGTGACGACTTTTCAAAAGTTTAGAGGGTTCATGTAACTTGTAGTTTTTAAGAGTGGTCGATTAATGTACCAGAGTAAAAAATTATGATGAATCCTTTCCTTACATTGTTTATGATACAAATAACATTATATACCTTGTTTCTAAAACTTCTTATCTAGATGGCTATAAAAAGAATTCAAAGTTAAAAGAGATTTAAACGAGAAATATTTGCTACTAAGCTTAATACAATATCAATTTATGTGTTTATATATATATATATATATATATATATATATATAGAGGTATAATTTGAGTAGCCTTTTGCTTTCGGTGTGGAATTAGGGTTTCCAACTATTGGAATTGGGATTTTAAAGTTTTGCCTTCTAATGTTGAATCTTGTTTGGGTCTCATCTAGGATTTGGAAGTTCTAAGATATGTCTAACGTAGTTGATACCTATGTAATATAATAATTTTGAACCAATCGAACCATGTAATACCATAAGAAAGAGTTTCACTAGCGTTTTATATATACTGACAATTAATTCTTACTGATATCATTCGCTATAAGAGAGAGACACCAGATTATTTAGAGTATCTTTTGTATTATATCATTTTTGAGGAGCCTAATGTGAGAGAATTTTGTTTTTATAAATATTTTTCAAATTACATTTAATTCGATGAAATTTTTATCTTATCAATTAATACATGTTGTAGTGATAGGTTGTTTAACTTAAGAAAAAATAAAAAAGACAAATGGTGTAAGTTATAAAAATGAAAAGTACCTAATAAAACAAGTTGCTTTAGCATAACTTCACCTCATCAATTGGGGTAGGGGACAAGTGTTCTTCACAAATACTTGGCCTAAATAGCACGCAGCGGGTGAAATGCTCTTGACTATGGTTTGCTTTAGTAAGACAAAAGGAGAGTGGAATGTTGTGTAAAGGGATGGAATATATATAAGATCTATGGAAGGATGCCTAAACCAATGGGAGATGTCTGGATCTCCAACGTAGCTACGGTGTGGAAGCATGAGGGGGAAAATTGATTAGGTATATCTTCTTATCTATAATGGCTTGACTCTTTCCTGGCTAATATTAATGCACACACTCCCTTTTCTATATTTAAAGATAAATGATAGTCAGTATATCATATGTGTGAATGACTTGCAATTACTTCTGTGATGGAGGAGTCACCATTGATTTATCTCATAGATGGTTAGACGGATGTGATTTTTTAGTAATGCATTAACCATGGTTTTCCGAACATATCCACCATTTAAGTCTCCAATGATAAAATTAATTATTACATCTTTGATTTGACTTATAGATGAACAACAAGATTATGTTTTATGCTTGTTTGAGTAATAGCAATGAGATTTTCTAATATCATGCTAAGAGTAGTTAGGATTTTTATGGGAAAAAAAAGAAGAAGAAGAGATTTCATTCGTTTAATTGAAAATGAAAAGGAATATAGAGAACTAGAGTAGCTAGTGTCGAAGTAGTTTCTTTCACTTACATTTACTTTTGAGAAAACTTTTTAGAGCAAAATTACATATGGATACTGGACCTTACATTTAGATTCTATCAAACCTCTAGGTGGGTACTAGACCTTATAAGATTGGTTTTAATTCCAAATTTTTAGAACATATAATTGGGGATACAACCGGAATAGGTAGGGACAAGTTTTATAAAAGTGAAACCTGAACCTAAACCTTATGAGATTTCTCAAAACTCGAGAAAATACTTTACCTAAAAGGGATTTTCCTTATAATGTAATCCTTAGATCATGTAAGGTTGGTGGGTACCTTATAAGGACCTACTAGCTTGTATCCTTATATATATTGTAGGCATTAATATTATTTAACTTATTATTTTCTTTATTGGTTTTAAGTTTCTATCGGGTTTTACTTTAGTCCTAAAAATTGACCCAAATCCTATAGGGTTTTGAAATAAGACTAAAAACCTAACCTTATAGGATGATTGTTGGATTGGACTAACCATAATGAACTAGCCATTTGCATTATTACCTATGTGATATACTCATAGATTAAGACACAGGGGTGACCTTGTACCATTTGAGGAACCCTATAAATAAGAGGTTTTAAGTTCTACAATATATATACTTTCTCAATATATCCAAGGTACCATGAAACTACCCTGCATAGTGTTACTAATATTTACAATAGAATTTTAATAATATTACAGAAATTCAACTATGCTAGCCTAACTTCTAGCCCATTATTTTAAGCCACCATTGGTTTAGATAAATATATTAATTAAAACCATATCAAATCTTCAGTTCCTATCAGTATCACAATTCTTTTTTTTTTTTATCATGTTTTGTGTTTTTATTGAAATTCGTTATATTCATGTTTATTTTAACTTCTTTTAAAAGTGGTATAGAATTATAATTCAAATACTATGATTGTATATCAATACTTAATATTTTTCAATTTAAAGAAAAAAAGGTTAAAAGTACAAGATACTTAGGAGCCTATGGGCCATGGAAGGTATAAGTTGTTAGTGGTTTGGTACTTTATAAGATGATTTTCGATTTCAAATTTTTGCAACAGATATCTACATCGTAGGAGATTGCATTTGCTTACTCCTAAGCGCGATTAGTTATTACCTATTTAATGCATCATCAAAACATCAATATTGACAACCTATTTCAATCGAGTCAAGGATGTTCCGTAAGATAGCTAGAAGTCAATTTTGCTCCAGAAATCTTAAAAGCCATCCAGAACCCGCAGGTTACCTTTTCCATCGTTTCATTCGAAATAAAATATCCATGTATTCAACATGTCGTTACGAATCAAAAATAAAAATTCCCCCAAAACATGTGATACCTCAATCTATTTATTCCCAGTATCAAATCTAGTACATGGAGGAATTAAAATTAAATTTTCTATATTATTGACAAGGAAAAGGAAGGAAAAAAAAAAAAAAAGGAGTGAAGTACGTACCTGGAACATTGAGCTTAAACAGCAGTCTGTCTCTGTTGTCTGCCATTGCCATCTTGATCTTCAAAAGCTTCTTAATGGTTTTGGTAGATATGGAATGAATAGTGGGTGGCTTTGGAAGAGGGTGATCGGCAATCAAACCGATATACAAAAGTGAGATGGAAAAAAAAAAACCTGACTGACTGCTAATATGATGTTCCTTCGGCTACCTGTCAATGCGGCAATCACATGGCATGAAATACCATTTGAATGGTAGGTTGTAGTTTTACAATTCTCGTATTAGACTTCTGATAATGGTTATTTCGTCTTCAAAATTATGTCACGGACATGTTATATTTTCACTGAATCATCCTAGTTTTATATTTATTCGCAGTGAGTATGTTAACTTTTTAAAATGATTTGATTGCTTAAATATGTGATTCATTGTTGACAAGTTCAAAGTCTCCATTGTAAGTCCTGCAATTAATCATTCGAGGTTTCGATCAGTTGAAAGATTTGATTGAACCTAAATTATAAAGTAAAGTTAGAAATATTAGTAAAAATGATCTCATAAGTTTGAATTTAAGAAAATAGGCAATAAAATAAAAGATTATAAAAATTTTAAATTTTAAATATATAACTTGTTATTTATCGAAAATACGTAAAATGTATTCCGATAATTAACGAATCGCTAGAGATAAATTATATGTGTACTAACAATCATAAAATAACCTAAATAATATTTAGAAATATTTATTTGTACTATATATGAATTTACATGTAGGTATAAATACGCGTAATTACTTAAAATACGCAAAATGTGCTAAAATAATACAAAATACTTAAAGAAAATTCATAATTAATTAAAGAAAAATCAGGAAAAATTAGGAATGATCCACAATTGGGTCGTGGCAGCTAGAAAAAATAAGAAAAAATTCAACCAATTAAATTAAGACAATATAAAAGCAAAAAATTAAAGGATAAGGTAATTGTCTTGTCCAATTTAATGCACAATAATTATCCTAAAGCTCTATAAATAGCAAGAAAAATTCAGAAGCTCATTTGGATAGTTAGAAATCAGAGAAAATTAGGGAGAGATTGAGAGAAAAATTTGAGAGAAAAAGAAAAAGAAAAACTGTACAATTAGGACCTGTAAAGGGAACCCACATCAGACGAGCGGCTTGGAGTGGACGGCCACCACCACCACATGGTGGTGGCAGCGCCCAGATCGGACAACAAGGCCACGGCGGCCGACGGTGGCCGGAGCCACCCAAATCTGTGAGTCCGATTTCCAGCCCGATTCTTGTGTAGTTTTGTAAAAATAGTAAATATTATTAGAAAATTATAAATTTTGTTATTCTGGAATATTTTTGTATGTAGTTTTTAGGAAAAATATTATTTTGATGAAAATATGTCTCATAATATATAGTCCTTAAGAAATCGTGCAAAACCGAGCATATTTCGGTTTAGAAATAAATGACCTTAGGAGTGTAGTTTCGAGCCCAAAATTTTTATGTAAATTACTTAGATGATATAGAATAGTGCTATGAAGTTCGTTTTCAAAAATTAATTTTCAAAAATTTTAGATAATTTTTAGGCCCTAAAATGAGGCATAAAATGGGTAATTTAGAGTTAATTAAGTAAATAAATGGTTAATTACTGATTTAGTGAATAAGTACATGTTTTAGGATGTTCAAATCTGATGGAGTATGATACTTGTAGCATTTAGGGTGTTAGATGTAATTATTAGGTTAATTATGTAGTAAATAAATAATATGGGAAAATAGTACATTTTAAGTTAATTTTGTAAATTAGGGTAATTAGATGTAAAATCTGATTTAAGAGGAATTTAGACATTTTGAAATGATAATTAATGTTTAGAGATGATAATTAGAGTGATAGAAATATTAGAAGTATATTATATACATAATAGATAATAATATATAATATGTAATTATTGGAAATATAATAAATAGAAAATATTATAATAAAAATTGATATTATGATAATAATAAAAATGTACAATAAATCTGATAGGAAACTTGAATTTATTGAATTAGATGAAAAATGTAAAAATTTCTCACATCAGGAGTAAATTCGGTATACTAATACGGATTTAAGTGTACCGGTGAAATAAAATATTGACTAGGGGTAGTGATGATATTTAGGAGATCAGGAAGTAATGTGATTAATTTCACATTATGGGTTGGAACGAATTTCTGGGGTTCGAGTATAAAATAATACTTAAAAATCGAACTAAAACCTAATTTAGAAATCGATGCGAAAACCGAATCCGAACCTAACCCCAAACCTAGAATATTGTAGAAGACTTAAAACCTAGATAATTTGGTATATTAAACCTTAAACAAAACATAACAATAAGCGTTATAGGATAAAACGAACTTATAATAGTTATATGAAAAACTGAAACTACGTTTATGTTATAGGGATGATCGGCGATGGCCTAAGCAAGTCGGACTTCGAGTGAGTAAGCGAAGAGTTGAGATAAGTTGGGATTAATACGATGCTGTATTTTGGAGGCTTAAGATTATGCTTGGTTGTGCTTGTTAGATAGTTGAATGTGTGCATGTGCTTGATTATGGGTGATGCTATGATTCTGTTTGTTGTCCTAGCTTGTATTGTATGGTTTATATGAAATGATTGATCACCCTAAACTGGATCTAATCAAATATACGACCTATAATCATAATCGGACCTACATGGCAACCCATTAGGGGAACTTAGGACTCTTTAGTTAAATACCGACCCCTTTGAAAGGAATAGCACAGGATTGCATAATGGTCCCTTCTTCATTCTTAGTCGAACTAAATGACAGGAGAGGAGATCGCGATGAGGGTGAAATTAGTGGTTCGAAGGTAGTCGCGAGAGGAGTGAGGTCTCCATTGCACAAGTTTGGGTTTGGTCGTGAGCTGTTGCACAAGTATATGCTATTTCTTTCCATACTAGCTTTAAAGATATTTTATATTTTTAGATTTCTGAATTTATTATTATTTTCAGTTAGTATTTTATAGTTTTTCCCTTTATTTCTTTAGGGTTTTCATGGCATATAAATTCATTGTATCTATACTTATGTTAGTTAGACCACGGAATTCAGGACACTCCAGAAAACTTTTCTCTTAAACCTCCAGATTATTGATAAACCTAGATTGTGGTGACAACCCTTTCCACCTATTTAATGGTGCATCATATAAATTGGATAAATTGATAGCCTCGTTAATCTTCAATTTTGTGTTATATTAATTAAAGGTCAACGAGTTCAATTTGTATTAATTTTTGGTAGGTCATATTAAAAATTTAACACATTTACGTCCTTTTAATTTCCTAATTCAATTTATAAACTCTAAAAGAAACCGTAACAATAAACTAAAATCCCAAAACACCAAAAATATTTCAATTCCCATTAAATTTTGATTGTCGAATACGGCGTTGTCTTATCATTGGCACAAGAGACAAGGTTTTCACAGCACTTGAGTGATGGTTTGGATTTGGAAAATTTGGTGGACATGTGAAGAGAGAATCTGATTACATAAATATAGACGGCTAAATCTGTTTTTCTTTTTTTGCTTAGAGTTATATATATATATATATATATATATATTAAGTAGAAATCACAAGTACATAATACTTACTCTCTCCTGCAGAGGAGGGAAAACATACTCTATGCAATCCGCTAGATAATTTATGCTGCTTGACCTTGCCATGGCCTAATACATCCTCCCTTAAAATACTATATATAGGGAGAACTCTTTTGCAATCTCATTCTTATTTTTTACGGAATTGGTCTTATTTTTTATCTTATTATTGATTGTCCTATTTTAAATCTAAATCATTAAACAAATTGTAAATTTAATGGTTTAAATTTAATAAAATAAAAACGAATGATGGGATGAAGGGTGGAACCGTTCTCATTAAAATAAAAGACATTATACATAGAGGAAAAGATGATAAAAAAAGGTAAATTACGAAGATTACCCTTAAAAACTTTTATAGTTGCCTGAACACCCTAAATTTTTAAAATTTAGCGTTTTCCCTCCTCAAACACATGAAACATACAGATTTCGCTTACATGGTGGTACCTTAACTTGGAATTTTGACAAAAAAATATTGACTTAAAAGCAAAGCAAAAATAAACAACATACAATTAAAATAAGAACTAGAATAAAAGGAATATAAAAGGATAAAATAAACAAAATTATTTTATTTTATTTTTCTTATTTTCATATTATTTTATTTCTTTTGAACAAATAAAAGTATTAATTTTATCTTACATATGATAAACAATTTATTATTTTATTCTTTTTAAAAGAATAAAAGGAATAATATTGCTCATTGGATTTAACTATCCGTTTATAGTATCCATGATTGAGTTTTGTATAGATATAAAAAGTTTGAAAGAGTTAGTCTAAATTTAAATTATTTATTTAGATTCTAATATGAATATCAGAAAACTTATAGCATGCCTCTTTTCTTTTTCTTCTTCTTCTTTCTTTTGTTTTTTCTTTCGAGGCAAAGAAAATAGTTGTTTAGATCTTCTTTTCATAAATATTATTTTTTTATTCAAAATCTTTTCAACATCATTATAAATAAATAAATAAATAAATAAGCATGTAGTTAACAATATGCATAACAAAAATTTATGTTGAAAATTTTTATGAAGGAAGTCTTCAATTTCTATAGTTGTATACAAGTTGTTAAGGTTAATAATGTTTAACATGATATGATAACACATATATCAATGAAAACAATTAAAAATATGACTATATATAAAAAAAAAAAAATTCACGTGATATTCAATATGAATGATAAACCACAAATAAATACAACTATTGTAATATTAATAAATACAACGATATAATATAATATTTTTGTTTTGTTGTTTATTTTTTAAGTCAAAATTTTTATGGGGAAACTCCAAGTTAAGGTTAATAAGGTTACCAAACTCACGATTCTATCTAAAATTACTAGAAGTTTTGTAAAATTGGAACTTTAAATCGAACGTTTTTACAACTTATATAAAGTAGTTTTAAAAAATTATATATATATTTATAATAATTATTTAAAACTTGAAATATATGATTGTAAAAAAAAAAAAATTGAAGTACTAAAAATTTTTAACCTCAAAAATTCTTAATATAAAATCTAATATATATAAAAGAAGGACAAATAGAGTTGAAATTAAACTTTTTTCCTATTTTTTTTAAAGTTATAAATTAAAGAGAATCAAATATTTTAACTTGTTTTAGGTTATTTATGATATAAAATAAAGTATATAGTTTTTCTTATAAACTTTATTATTGGAATTGAAATTTGGATAAAAATTATGAACATAAAATAAGAAATTGGAAGAGAAGAAAAGAGGTAAAAAATTGAAATAGGATATAACAGATATTGTAATGCTTTACTAGTTGATGGCTTGTAAAAGGCTAGTCATGTTTTTTTTTTTAATTTTTTAGTCCATTTAACTTGAATATATAGAATCGGTAAATTTGATAAAAAAACGTAAGTTTCTATCTAGTTTATATGTAAACTCGATTAAAAACATAAGTTTTTATTAAAAAAAAGATTTTACACTTAAGTTAACTTGAAAAAATCATCTAAAATTGTAAACTCGTAAAATTATATAGGTAAAATCGTGATTTTGATAACTGTAATCATTACCATATGTAAGGTGATTTTAAGCAAGATTTGTGGATCTCATATGTGTTTGAGAGGTGTAGTACTCAATTTTAAAACCTTAAGTGTCCATACAATTATAAAATTTTTTAGCGGAGAGCAATTTATCCTAAAAAAAACATTCATCTTCATAGTTGTCACACATAATATTGGCTAATGCATCTGCGGCCCAATTAGTCTCCCTTGGAATATCTTGAATCCGCCAGCCGCGCAACTTAGAGAGAATTTCCCTAAAGGCAACAACAACGTTAATAATATTTAAGTTGAACATTTGCAGTCTATAATAGCTTGACTGCAACAGATGAATCACAGCAAATATGAACATAGCAAATTCCGCTGCAAGCAGTAAAAGACCCCAAAAAATATAGCCCATAATTCCATGGAAATAATATCTAAGTAATTAATCCGCTTCGCAAATCCTAGTATCCACTGTCCTTCCCTATTCCTTACTACTCTTGTAAGGGTAGCTTTAGCTTGAGTAAGGATGATAAAGTCATCCGTGTTCAATTTAACCCAGTTCGGTGGTGGTGGTGATTGCCATCTCATATTGATGGCTTCAGTCTAATGATTTGCTTCCTTCCATGCAAGTGAGCCCAATATTCATGGGTTAATCTACGAATAGTGTCTTCTCTACTCTCGGATAGACATTTTGATCGAAAAATTTTATTTGTTTCGCAACGTCCATAGATACCATAGCATTACTCCAAGCATGAACTGCTTGGATGGATAGACTTCATTCCTCTGTTTCTACCCTAGAAGACAGTTCCATTTCACCCATTTTCTATATTTTGCATATTTTCATTTGCTTTTTGCTATACAAATATATCTTATAACATGCAAAAGAGATTTCATTAAATTAATAATAGCAAATACCGTACCTGCTATGCGGGTGTAAATTTATTATTGATGTGTGAAATATTAATACTTTTATATATAATTATTGTTTTACAAATTTTTGTATGAACGATATTATTGAATCTTTTAAAAATTAATAAATGCAAAAATTAGTGTAAAAATAGGATATCAAAAATATGAATTAGGCAAGGAAAGTAAAAATATTTAAACATAGGTTCTAGTTCCAAAAATTTAAAATTATTTATCCATGTAATCCTAAAAACCTTGAATAGCAAAACTATTATAAAAGACTAAATTTTTGTAAAAAAGTAATAGACAATACAGGAATCCTACATCGATGATTTTAATAGTTTCCATTGCTCAATCCGAATTCATCTCCTCTTTCATACCTACAATTAACCATATTACTAATAAATAAATAATAGTTTAATTATTAATTACTTTTAATGGTGACCATTAATGAAATAAACTATTTGTAAAATAAGTATAATTAAATATATCACTGAAAAGCAAAAAATAGTTTAATTATCAATTTTTTTTCTTTTGCTAAAATTTTAAAAGCAAATAAACTATTTTTGAAATGAGTACAATTAAACATATCACTAAATAAATAATAAAATTTTTTAGTATATAAGGGATATGGATATCGTAATAATTGAAAATTTGATGAAAAAATTATTAAGATTTATAGATATTGGCACTATAACTGAAAGTTATTATTTTGATAGAAAATATTTTGTTTAGATATCAATTTTGGTTGAGGATTTGTAGGTTACTAACCATTTTTAGTATACAGAATTTTTATCGTAATAACTCTAACACATATTCATTAACAACTATTTAGTATATAGATTATTTGATAAAATCTAAATAAAACAAAATATTAAAACACCAAAAACACGAAATGGAGTGTTTCTAACTTTAGTAATATAGATATTACGACAACTCAATTGAATGAAAAAAGCTAAATAAGACCAATTATAAAAGACAATAATGTGTTTGTCCTAAACTGACATTAATTTGAACGGGAAATTGGATTGGGAGAATTTTAGAAATAATCAACAATTGCTTTACTTTATAGTTATATACCTTTGTTCATGCACGATTTAGGAAAATATTAAAAATATATATGTAAGGAGATATATGAATATCAAATATATTGGAATGGAAAAGGGGAGATGATCAATGTCATGATTTATATATGAATTTTTGACTTATTTAATTATACGTCTAATTGAATATTTAGTTAATTATTGTTTACATCTTATTTAACTTAAATTTATTCTGTTAGTCCAATCATAATGATTAGTAAATGAGGCGGCTGTCCATGATCTTAGGAGGTTACAAAAACCCCCATAAGCGATTATCGACCATCTTTTAGACCCACTTTAAAAATATGGATCGTGAGATGCATTAGTAACTGTAGGAAGCCATTGACAGTACTAAGAGAGTTGAGTGATACTCCTAAGGTTATAGTATAAACCTTAAGGTTGTGGGTAATCGATTAATTGATTGATTGTACTGATTAGAGTAAGAGTATAAATTAAAACTAATTAAGGTATAAAAGGTGATAATTAATTTTTTAATTAGATATATAATTAGATAAGTTTAAATTTTATATATATAATTATAAAATTGATAAAATTAAGATATAAACCATAATATCGTTTTAATAGGAGAAAAAGAGTTAAAAAAAAAAATAGAACTCATTTATAGAGGGACAGACGAGGAGAAAAGAAATGGAGAAACCACTAAAGAGGAAGAAGCCTCGTTTTCTACTGATAATAATATATTAAGCTACATATCAATAATTGAGCAGTGACGACGTCATTCGATTAAACAATACAATAGGACAAAGTTTGTCATTACTTCGTCTTTTTCTGTGATCCTGTACTAAATGTTGTGTTTATCAATGTTGTCAAAGGAACTTTTAGGTATTGGCCTCCATCGTTTTCACAAGAAAGATTTGAAATCTGTCCATAAATATTGGAAATGTTGGGCAATTGTGTTAATTAATAATTAGTGGAGAGGTTATATAGAAAATTCAACCTTTAACTTTTATCATCTCCGTTAACTCTATATAGTTTTGCAATTTCATAACCAAAAATATTAAAATTATTATAAACTAACAGCATCAATACTCTGTTTTTAATATTAATGAAAAAAGGACAATAGTGATAAATCTATCCCTCTATAGTGTGAATAGATGATGCTGACTTGAAGTAATATATGCGTTTGTTGCATAAGAATACTTTTTCGGCTTTTTAAAATATTAGTTGTCATCCAAAATTTTCTTTCAAGGCTAGATCCAACTCATTCAAATCTGATCACTATTCCGATGTTTGATAATTTACAAGAAAATAACCATAGAATACTATTATTTACTTCGTCTAAGCATTGTTTTGGTATTATTTCCAAATTGTATATTACTAAAATAAGATATCAAAGAGATGATAGTATAAAATATAAATATATATGTTCCTCTTATAAAATCAAAATCCTATCAAATCTCTTAGAACGGTAAATGAATTTATTTTATTGAACGAAATATATTGTGAAAGTGGTTGAATACAAAATAAAATAAATTTATTTTATTGAACGAAATACAAAATCCTATCAAATCCTATATGTAGCTGCATGTGAAAGTGGTTGAATAGATAGTTTCCACTGAAACGGAAGGATTTGGCAAAATTGTAACTATTGTTAATAATTTTTAAGGGGTGAGGAATCCGATATCGTGTATTATAGCTTTGACAATATAGGTATAGAAATGAATATAGATAGATAATATATAATAGAAGATAGATAAATATAAATTCAGATAAAACATAATAAAAAATGATTTAGTTTGAAAAAAATCTCCACAAGTACCTAATTGATATGGATTCTAAGAATATTAAATGGAAATATAGAAACTTTTTTTTTCCATGTCAACTACATTACAAATGAAAAATGAGGAATTTAAATTTGGTCCATATTATTTGAGAGATAGATATTAATATCCTTAGATTGCAACGATAGAGATGCACATATAGGTTAAATGGATCAATCTGGTTTACTTCATTTTAATCTGTAAGTTAAAAAGATTAGATTTATTTTGGTCTATCTAAAAAATTTCGATTTAAATCTATTTAAGAAATAGCCTAAATAAGTCGATTTACTATCCAAAATTCATTTGCATATTTTTATACAACGATGTTAGAGATATATAGAAACTTTATCCAAGAAAATAAATACTCTTTCAATACTTGATACTCAGGGAAAAAAGCCCCCAGGCATAAATAGATTTGTTTGCTTTAAGTATATTATGCTAAGGTACTACGTGCCTTGTTTGGCTAAGATAAGGAAGTTGCTATCCAAATGGGGAAGTTACAACTAAATTCTAAAAGAAAGGAAAGGAAAAAAAAGAAAAAATCAAAGCTAAATAAAGCCAAGTCCTTGCTTTTGATATCCAAACAATTGTGTCCTTTGCCCCAAATAGCCACTTCCCACTTGACTCCCCAAGTAAATTCCTCATCCCTAAATCACTGGGGCTGCAAATTCTTGGGAGGCCAGTCGCTGTCCATGACTCAATTCCACGTCACGTGGGGATCAACGTCCCTAAAATCCGTAGATTGATCTGACACCTGACTCAGCCAACACCAAACACGTGGTGTTTGATTTTGTAAAGATTTTCTTGCCAGCTATTTGCACGCATGGGCATGGCTAGCTTTCCCCTCTGCATGGTTACACTAGCAAACAAAAGCAACCTGAAAGGTCCTCCATGCAAAAAACGAAGATGTTATTACGTATGGTCTGGGTTTAAAAAATACATCAAACGTTGAATTTAAGGACTATGTTATGCTTTTTAGCATTCAGGACTCCTAAGTCTTTGAATTCTCCGGCCAGGACTCTCCTGTCACTATAAATTTGCTTCTTCTAAACCCCAATCACATGCATCAAAGCAACACTAACACCTTTCATCTATTATACTTTCGCTTCTTTCCCCCGTCTGTTCAAATTTTCAGCGTTAGATCGGTTTTCGATCCAGGATGACGATCACCGTGCAACAGCCCGAGTTCGGTATATTTCTTTTCTTTCTCTTCTCTTCTGTTCTCTTGATTCCTTTCTTACAGGGAAAATTATAGCACGTTTGGAGGTAAATTTAAGTAAGGATCTTTGAAAAGTTTAAATAAATAAAATGATTAAAATAATTTTAAGTTGTGAAACATTAACCGTCCCCTCCGTTGCAGTTCTCTTACTTTTCTCTCATTGTTGTGTTTACTTTAGTTTTTCTATGGATTGTGAGATTTTCTTGCTGTTATTGATAAATTTTATGCATTTTTTCCCTTAAGGAGTCGAAGTTGAGGAGAAAAAGATTCACGAGGAGAAGAAGATCCATGAGGAGAAGAAGAATCCTGATGAGAAAGAGGAACTGGTGTTAGATGGGGGATTCGTGGTACCGGAGACGAACGCTTTCGGTCAAACTTTTAGGTTTAACGTCTTTCTTTTGCCTTAATTATCATTATGATCCTCTTGAAAAAAGGATTAGATAAATAATATCAATTTTCATCATTGATTTCATAACATTGCACAACCTAGTCAATCTCCAGCATATTCACAAGTCTTTTTCATAACCAAAGAAAATAGAAAAAAGAAAAAAAAAAATTGACATGAGAAATAAGGAGCTTCGAAGATCTGACTTTTGATCCCGTTTCATACGTTGCTTAAATCGGTCAGCAACTAAATTTTTTGGAGTCAGTATGTAAGATGAATCTTTAGGAGGATTTTACCGCTTGTTAGGGGTATGGCTTCTGTTATGAAGTACCGGGAGGGTGAATGTTATCTGAATCTAATTTATATTTGTTTTGTGTCTAATTTGTATATGATGTTTATTCGATATGTACATTTATAATTTAATCTTTTTCCCGTTTTGTCAAGACCCTGGTTTTGAACTGATGAGACGATCCTAGTGCAATTAGGTTGATTATTGGTATGTTTAATGCAGGGATTACAATGCTGAAAGTGAGCGACAAAAATCAGTGGAGGAATTTTATAGGATCCAGCACATAAACCAGACTTATAACTATGTAAGCAATCCGGTGCTAGAGTTATAATTCTTTGATTTCCTATTTATATCACCATATGATTTGGGGATTAATAGAGGCAGTTTTATTTTCCTTGCAGGTTAAGAAGATGCAAGAAGAGTATGGGAAGCTGAATAGAGTGGAGATGAGCATCTGGGATTGCTGCGAGCTTCTTAACGAGTTTGTGGATGAGAGCGATCCCGACTTGGATGAACCTCAAATCGAGCATTTGTTGCAAAGTGCTGAAGCCATCAGGAAGGACTACCCCAATGAGGATTGGCTTCATTTGACTGCCCTTATTCATGGTAAATGAATTACCTCATATTTGCAACCATTAGACTGATCCTTAATGTAGATGGTAGTAGACACTCATTTCTACCTTTTGAACAAACATACACGAACATGTTTAGACTTATTCAATGCTTGGAAATCAACAAGTACAGTTTTATAACGAAAGTTTCTGTGTTTGCTAAGCTCCTCCCTGTTTTGAACTGCAGATTTGGGAAAGGTCCTGCTTCATGATAAGTTTGGAGCTCTTCCTCAGTGGTCTGTTGTCGGTAAGAATCATGTCAAAGATGAAGCATTAGCATTCAATTCCATTATTTTTGCTGAATTCTCACTTTTTTTTTTTTTTTTTTTGGGTAATAGGTGATACATTCCCAGTCGGCTGTGCCTTTGATGAATCGATCATTCATCACAAGGTAATTTACAATGGATCTAGCCTTTAAAATCAAGCAAAACATCATGCAGATCATTAATTTCATGTGCATCGATCTAATTTTGATATGTTGTGGTTCTTCCATAGTATTTCGAGGATAATCCGGATTCCCAAAATCCTGCTTACAACACCAAGTATGGAGTATATTCCCCGGGCTGTGGACTCAACAATGTATCGATGTCATTTGGGCACGACGACTACATGTACATGGTATCTGTCTATTGAACAATTCTTTTATCAAACGCAAATCAACTTATGATGAACTTTATCTATTACTTGCAATTTTTTCATTAATAATCTAAATATTCGTATCCTACATCAGGTAGCAAAGGAGAACAAGTGCACTCTACCTTCAGCAGGCCTATTTATCATCAGATACCATTCATTTTATGGTGTGTAACTAATCGTTGGTATCTGTTAGAGCCTGTTTGGTTCGTCAATTCATCTTGTTTTCTTTATCCTTTGGTATAAATTTGAAATTGGATTTTTGACCTTTTTTATAAAAAAAAAAAAAAAAAACCGAAGAGAACATATACAAATTAAACAAAACAGATGAATCAAACAGGCTTTGTTGAACTTGAACCTTTCCTACTTCAGTTTCTAACACCTTATGGTGAAATTTGTGTCCAGCTTTACATAGATCAGGAGCTTACACACATTTGATGAATGAAGAAGATAAGGAGAACATGAAGTGGCTTAAGATATTCAAGTAATATTGTCTTTTCTTTTCTCTCCGTTTTTTCAATTTCATAATCATGAAACAAACACGAATGAGTTGCAGCAGAATGTGTTATTGCTCTGTCTATATTGATTCTGATTTTCCTTTGCAGCAAATATGATCTCTACAGCAAGAGCAAGGTCCGAATTGAAATCGAAAACGTCAAGCCATACTACCTCTCACTGATAAAAAAGGTTAGCAGCATTTGAGTACAGAAATTGATTATTTCCATCTGCTTTAGTAGTTGATCCATTGGCCTTAGTTGTTTAGTCTATTTAGTTTTAATCCTCATAGGAACGGGACAAGAGAAAGGAAAGTTTTTTACTCGTCCTGACACCTACTCGCTAGACCCGAAAAAAGAAATAAAATAAAAGAAAAGAGAAAAGAAACTGATGAGTTTATAAGAGAATTGTCTAAAAAATATGAAGATTTTTCTTATTTCTCTTTTACGTATTAACTTGGTTTTTATTTGCAGTACTTCCCTGAAAAGCTAAGGTGGTGAAGGTTTGGAGCAAGCATGGTGCAAGGACACTCGACACTCAAGTCATGAGATGAAGTTAGTTTATGAGAGCTATAGGCCTTAATGAATAATGAAAAATCTGTTTCTGTACTATTGTCTATGAGTTTCAAATGGATTTAGTTGTGTAATGAGAGCTAATAAATTATCCTTCCCGTCCACTCTTTTGTTCATCTATTTATTTCTTTTCCTTCCCAATGCTGCACTTCTTATTTTGTCATTTATTTGCAAAAGAAGGCAAAAATCAATTAAGAAGCCCAACATTAAAAGATTAAATTATGATTATCGGGTCTCTCTATATGTAGATTGATTATCCTTTCTACCGGGTAGTTGGGCTTTTTAAATGATTGTCTTATTCTTTTATATAAAAAGAAAGTAAATACAACCGATTGTATCTATTTTTAAGTATATCTTTTGTTAATTGAGAAACAAGATAAAATTTGAATTTACAAATAAAAAAATTAGACTATATATGGCTTTTTTTTTCTATATATTAAATAATTAATAGAAAATATACTTAATTTTACATACAACTAGTGGAATCTCGAGTTTTTTATAAAATGAGTACGGTCTTCTTAACTTTGTGTGTAGTTCGTTTTAGCATATATTTTGTTAACCCTTCTTGACATTTTCATGGCCTTTTAATCCTTCAATGCTTCCTTTGCAACTACTGGATTCTCTATTGATACTATGTAGAGAGCAACTCATACTTCCTTTCCGAGGAACAATGAGAAAGTGTTTTAAGTTATTTGCTTCGATATTGTTATTAAAGGATAAAAGGTGGATTTTAAACGCTTCGATTTTAAACGGTTAACTCAATAAATTTAGATTAACTGATTGGACCGGCTAGAAAGTTGGAAACCGTTGAGAATAATACCACTGAAATCTAATTTGAAAACTAAAGTTTGTAGACCTGCTATGAGGTTTATATTTGTTACTAGACATTCTTCTTCACTAGATTTTAATTTAAACCCATCAAGTGGAACAACTTAATTAGATAGATCGTAAGACTTCAAATCCAATACCTCATACTTTGATACCAATTGAGAATAGTACCCGAACCATCTAATCTCAATAGAAACAACATTTGGCTTCCTTAAATAAATTGAAAGTGGTTTCTTCAATGATTCTTCAGATTTTAAGTCAATTAGCTTCTATTCATCCAGTCTCAATTTGCTTAATAAGTAGTTATGAAAACCTTAAAAATTTTAACAAATTATACTTAAGAAAATTTATAGTACTATTATGATTCAACAAGATCACTCCACAATTTTTTCTTTTTAAATTATCAAAACTTTAGTATGGAATATATTCCCTAATAAAAATAATATCATATTGTATGAAATTTATATTTATATTACCACAAGGCTATAATTTTTTTTTAAGTAAACATAAAACTAGAATATGGTAATTAATATATAATTTCTAGTAGACTTTTCAATCCTTACAATTACTTGACTAAAATTAAAGGAAATTTATATTTTGAAAAAGAAAATGTTTTTGAGTTGCCACCACTTGAAGTTGAAGAAAGGAAAAATTAGGGTCGAATAGGTAAAATTATTGTAACTTAGCTACTAGTCTCCATCAAAATTTCCTGTGAGAAGAAATTTAAAGAAAAAAAAAAAAATAAAGTTTAAGTTTGAGGACTAATCTATTGAAACTTCTACGATTATCACATAGGGTTGATTTCAAAACATAAAAACTTATTAACTCCCTTCTTTAAATTTTTGAATATTTTAATCCTTTGTTTTTAATTTTTTTGGGAAAATAAATATTATATTTTAGGGTAGTTGCTTTAGAAATGCCTATGTACTTGAAACCAAGATCAAGACACGATAGTTTCTCTTTCCATCAACTTTAATTTGTTGCTATTTTTATTTTCTATAAACCGTTTCAATTTATGTGTTTCCTTTTTTTTTTCTTAATATGGAAAAGTCCTAAATTCCCTAAGTTAGATAGTCTTATTTGAAACATTCTAAGAAAAGTCCTATATTAGAAAACATTATTTTTTATTTTAGGAAAAAGTTGCTTCAATGAAAAAAGCCCTTGATGACAAAGAAAAAAAAAAACAATTTAAGAATACCTACAAGAGAGAGAATAACTTAGTAATAAGTTGTAATATAAAAAGAAAATAAATGCACTTGTTAATGATTATATTATATTATTATTATCATTTTATTTTTTACTTATGGCATGCAGGAACTAAATAATGCTAATTCACTAAATGTAAACAAAATATCTGCGTAAGGCTATTTCAATAGTTAGGTTTTTAACCTAATTTAATGCCATGGATCAGTTTAATGGACTAGTAAAAAAACTTAGGAAACTGGACTCAATTAAGAATGTTTTAAGAAGATCTAATATGTAGACTTGAAGTAGAGATCGTTGGAATAGTTTTCTCGCTCTTGGCCTTCAATAATTGTATTATGCATGAAAAGTACACTTAGAAAAGGGTCATTCTAAGCTCACTTACACCTCCTTTAGCTTGGTTAGAGCTTATGTGTGTTAAAAACGAAGTCTTAAGGCTCATTTCTTTTAAAGTAGACTTCTTCCTTTTATTTTAAACCATTTCACTTATCTAAGCCTACAGTTAAGCCTACGTCCGAAAACCTATATCGATAAGAAAAAGTCGATGGGTCTTAACGGTCAGATCATCAAAAGCAATCCAACAACCATCAACAACATCAATTTTAGTCATTTATCTTGAAGCCATCTAACAATCAAGATTAATCTTTAAAATTTGTAAATAGGAGGCTAACATTACCATTTGCAATATTCGAAGTATTGATAAGTTTTGTGAAATGTCATTACTCTACTGGAATGACTTTGTAGAAGATCAAATATTAGAATTATCAGGACAAATCAAGTGGCATAACATGAATTGCATATTTGATCCATTACCACATGTGTGGTCTTAGAATCGGAGCTTGCATGTGCCTCCTCCCATACCTCTCTTTAAGATCATCTCTTCACATGTTAGTAGAACAAGACTACTTTAAGGTTGCCAACATGTTCACAACATGTGATTTGCTAAGTATGTTAACCTAACTTACATTAAATGATCTAAGACTACTTATTCGTCCTTCCATACCTCTCTTTAAGATCATCCCTCTCTATGTAATCAAATTAAGACTTATAAGGTTGATTGACAAATTTGCTTCATGTGATCAGCCAACTATAGTAACTCAACTTACAATTTTTATTTATTTATCTATTTATTATTTACAAATTAGAGAAATTTGACAAAAATCATCTAAAAGAAGCTAAATAATGTACGAAGAAACATTGGTCAATTGAAGCGATATGGTAGTTGTTGGTGGTTAAAAAGGGAATGATTGGACTCTTAGAAATATGGGCAAGCAAAACCCTTTACCAATATGAGGATTAAACAAGTGCAAATACTCTAGTTACACTCAAATGAATTGGGTTCTTTGAACAAGAACCTTAACTTCTATCTTGATTTGTTTAGAAGTTGAAACGAGGTGTAACATAGAGGGTTTGCTAATTAAGGGTCAAGAAAGCTATTTCTTGCATTAGATTCATTCAATTTGAATGAAATTGACAAAAATTTTAGGGAGAGAGAATGAACACATAAGAATATCTAGAGAATGAGTGAATCAAATGAGTTTTAGGGTATTTTTATTTGCATTTATTGTCCCAAATGATTTCCTTAACTCCTTTTTATACTTACACATGTCTTTCATTATAGAAAGTCATGATTCATCCTAAATTCAATTTTGATCAAATGTGCATTTAAAAGGAAAATTTAATTTAGTTGCTCAAATTGCTATTTATTTTTATTGAAGTGTTTGAAATTGTTGTTTAAGATTGATTTCCCACTCTTTTTTGCTAGATTACACCAATTAATAGCTTTAATATTCATTTAAAATGATTCCAAAAGGAGGATTTTTGAACATCATGAATGGGGTTATGTGTTTTTCAAACTTTGAATGCCAAATTAAACCATTTTCATTTATTACTCAAGGGTCAAATTGATTGCATAGCAAATCTACAATCAAATTTCTTCATTAATTTGATGATTTGCATTAAAAAGAGGGCTAAGAATAGGGAAAAAAAATGAAGGTTTTAAGTGCAAATAATGCCCCTTGCTTGCTAGAAATCAAGAGCTAATATTTTGCATTCTTATGCATACACAGACCCAAATTTTTATATTAGGAATTAGATTGTTTTCTTTTTCCTATTACTTCTTTTTTTTTTTTTTTATAATTTCTTATAATAATGTGCATATCATAATTAATAGTATTGATGACCAATAATAAATTCATGTCTTTTTCTTGTCATGTTATTAAGATTGTTACTCTCTACTTTGATTAATTTATTCATTTTTTTTTTATCTAGTTTATCATACATGTTCAAATGCTCATAAAAACATTGATACATTTATAGTTGTCGAGCCTAAATTTTCAGTTTTCGGTTTTTCATTTTCTTTAACTTGATCTAAACTAAACCTTATTCTCATTTAGTTTGAACCCTCAACTAAAATTAAAGAAAATCTGATTTTTTACTTTTGAAAAACTTTAGAGTCGCTAATTGATAGGACGAGAATGGTGATTAAATTTAAACCAATTAAGTAGACTGATTTTAATTTAGCCATTAGCATGTGTTTTGAAAACTTTTAAAAAATTAAATATTGCGAGTTCAGGCCTACCTTACCTTATATGGATGCCATTATAACTTTTTGAGATTAATTTTATTTTTCAATTATCATCTAATTTGATAAAATAATTATAATTTACAAGCAAGGAAAGTAGTGGAATACAAGTCAATGATGAGAAGATAAGAGCAATTACTAACTATCTTGTACCGACTTATTCAACTGATGTATGGAGATTTTATGACCTAACATCATTCTATCATTGATTTATAAGGAATTTTAGTATAATTGTGGCCCCATTCATCGAGTTATCAAAGAAGAGTGTTAAGTTCGGGTGGGGGGAGAAAGAACATAGGAGTTTTGAAAAGGTAAAGGAGAAGTTGACTACCACCCTTATCTTAGCTTTACCAAGCTTTGACAAAGTATTTGAAGTGAAATATGACACATCCAGATTAAGTAGAGGTGTTGTATTGATGTAGGAGGGCTAATCTATTGCCTACTTCAGTGAAAAGCTTCGAGGAGCTATACTCAATTATTCTATTTATGATAAGGAGTTTTACTCCTTGATTCGAGTTCTAACTGTATGGCAACATTATTTACTACCCAAATAATTTGTGATTTACATTGATCATGAATTTTTGAGATATCTAAAAAGCCAACCTAAGTTGTCTTGAAGACAAGCCAAATGAGTCGAGTTTATGAAGGGATTTTCTTATGTTATGAAGTACAAGAACGACAAAAGCAATATAGTAGCCGATATCCTATCGAGACGACATTCCTTCTTGATAGAATTGTAGACTTGATTACTAGGGTTTTCTAAGGTTAAGGATTTGTATGTTGAAGATCTATATTTTGGTCCGATCTATGCCAGATGTAAAGAAGGTTGAACACTTGATGATTATTATAGGGAGGACGGGTACTTATTTAGGAAGAGGAGATTGTATGTCTTGACCTGTTCTATGAGAGAGTTGTTAGTGCATAAGTGACATGGTGGAGAATTATCTGGACATTTTGGCAAGCATCGAACTCATAAGGTACTATCATCGAGATTCTTTTGGCTATAGATGATGGGGGATGTCTAAGCTATATTAAAAAGGTATGCTCCTTATAGAAAGGCAAAGAACTGAACTGAGCAAGGACATTATTTGCCATTGTTAATCCTAACCAAATGATGGTCCAAGCTGAGCATGGACTTTATATTAAGGTTGCCAAGGATGTCCTGAAGGAAGGATTCCATTATGGTGGTTGTTGATCGATTTAGCAAGATGGCATACTTTGTGTACTGTTTAAAGACTAACGATACTTTGGCTATCTTTTCTCTTTTCTTCCATGAGGTTATTAAACTTCATAAAGTACCTAGAACCATTATTTTAGATCGAGATCCAAAGTTCAAGAGATACTTTTGGAAAACGTTATGGAAACGGATGGAAACCAAACTATTGTACAACACATCTTGCCATTTACAAATGGATAGATAAACTAAGGTTGTTAATAGGACATTAGGAATTTTACCCTGAGTTGCTATTGGTTGGAACATGGTCGATTTAGATCTATGCATGCTCATAATTGAGTTCGCCTACAACAAAATCACTAACAATGTCAAGAGCATGTTGCCATTTGAGATTGCTTAGGGTTCAACCCTAAGCTCCTATTGGACTAAATGCCCCTTTTGAGCTAGAATGGTGGTCAATAAACTATAGAAAGATTTGAGACCATTAGAGCAATGCACTAGAAGGTTGTAGAACATCTAAGTTGAGTTGTTACCAAGCTCTAGAGATGAGGCCAAAGACGAAAGAATAGAGAATTCCAACTAGGTGATTTGGTTTAGATCCACCTTAGTAAAGAATGATTCCTAAGTCTAAGGAAGAGCAAGTTATCCCCTAGAGCCAATAGACCATTTAGAGTGCTAGAAAGGATCAATCGTAATGCTTATAGGATCGAATTACCTAAAGATTATGGGGTCTCAGACTCTTTCAATGTTATCGACTTACATCCGTATGTTCTCAAAGAAAACCAACAAGTGGTTAGGCCAGATTTGATCCCAAATCTTAAACAGCCCGAAGGGGACGATAAGGATTACAGATTGATCACTCGTTCTTGAACTCGAGGGCTTGTTTATATGGTTCACCAAGCTGTCTAAGTAGAGTTGAGCTTAGAATAACAAGACATTCTCCAGTCTGACCTATTAAGATACTCTACCCTAATCTTTCTCTATCTTATCAAGAAGATTCCTAAAGTGCCCAACCAGTTACCAAGCCAACCACTTATTGCCATGCTAAGGCCAAATGCTGAACCTATACATTATTGAGCTGAAGTGCATCTAAGGTCGAGCTACCTATTCCTAAACCAACCATCTAAGGCCAACTAGATAATAGACCACCTATTGGACCAATCTTTCTTCAACCTAGAGCATTCGAGCAGTCGACCTTGACTTAATCTGCTTAGAGCTTGTTCTGCTTAACAAATAGCATCATTTGGACCACAGAATGGACAATTGATAGGTACACCTTTTTCTGACATCAGTACCATCCTTTTTGTAGTCGAAATTTCTTTTGTCTATTTATAATTCTACAATTGTAATCTATTTTTCTTTCCTTTTTCTAGTAGGAATCCTTTTTGTAATTTACACATATCTAGGACTTACCTTAATTGGGTCATATAAATATTTGTAAAATATAATAGTCGTAATAGAACGGTGATAATTGAATTTTCAAACATACTTTCCTTTGTGAGCTAAATGTCCTTGCTAACTCTCGATTACTCTTATACTTAGTCCATTATAAGTATGGATTGGTGGCAAGTACCCTCCAGCCACACTTATGCGTAATACATATGCAACATGAGCTCATGTGAGACATTAGTGCATCGTATCCACCGTTGGTACATGAAAACCCCTACTTTACCTTCAACTATCATTTACTCTTTAAACTATCTCGTAGTTTAGACTTACCCCTACTCTTTGAGCTGTTGTTAAGTTTTAGGATATTTTGAGGGGGCTCCTCTATCATGTTTCTTCCTTTCTTTTTAGTTTTTATATTTGTATTTTAATGAACATAGTAAATGTTATTGAATCCTATGTTTAGAGGATGATTTTTATTTATGAAATTCTTTCAATAATTTTGCTTATTGCAATCTAATTGCACCGCTTCTATTGTTGTTAGATTAATAGTAACCGAGGTAGTAATTTAACATCTAAGTTTGTTGTATAGTTGTGAGACCTATAAAAAATAGACAAGTGTAATTAGAAGAGATTATATGCGCTAAAAGATTAGGTATTTAATCTTTCCAGATTAGGATAACCTAGTAACGAGGTTTAAGAACTTCATACGATCTTGGAATGCTCTATTTAGAAGTGATTTGGGTAAAGAAGATTTTAAGATTAGGAATTGGGCAGAGATGCGAGTTTCGCTAATTTAGAATATGATATTGAAATAGGATTAGCAATCCCCATGGCTTAATAAGGCAATTGATATTGAATGATCTCCTAAAACTCGGTAGTAAACAACAATTAAGATTTAGTAAGGGAAAATGTTAGCTTTTAATTAATTAGTTAATGTTCTTATGTTCTTATTACATTTTCATATCTTTATTGCTTTTATGTTGTTTTTCCATGCTTTATGTAATTTTTATATTTTATTGTTAATTGTTATTTTATGATAGTTAGTAATTCAGTTATTTAGTTATCTTGATGGTAGTTAGTTATTCTTTTTATTTCTTTATTGTTGGTGTTAGTTTAATACTTTATTTTATTGCAATCCTTGCTTTCTATATTTAGTTTATTTAATTATATCTTTGTTTATTAAAAAAATTTTCCATTAAGAGAAGTTAGGTAATTGTATAAATTGAAAAGGGTACACTTGCTAAAAATAATTAAATATACTAATATAATTGGCTCCTCATGAAATTGAAACTTAGACTCAAAAACTTATTTTATTTTATACTATAACTTGACTAGGTATATTTACATGCAATGTGGTATACAAACGACCAAGTCCTAAACACCATCTATTTAAAAAAAATATTAATTTAATCTAGAAAGTTCTAAAAAAATTTATTCCTTGGTATTTTTATATTTAGAATTTAGGAAAAATAGTATTTTACATGAATTTAGTAGATATATATAATGTCCACAAGAAATTGACTAAATAGAGCTAATTTTGATATTGAATTAAATTATCTTAATGACGTATTTTTAAACCCCAAACTTTTTTGTAATCTTTTCCATACTTATATTAAAATGCTATGAAAATTTTTTCCACAAAACTACTTTCTATATCTTTCATGAATTTTTTAGCTCTAAATTATTATTAAAATGGTGTTTTCGGTAAAAATTAGTGTATTATTCCTAAAGGACCTCACTTAGATTATGAGTTTAATCATTTGGTGGAGCATTTGTAGTATATTGGAGTTGTTGATTTGGCTTTATAGGAATAAGTTATAAAAAAATCAAGAATATGCCCTTATATGTGTAGTTTAGTAGTGTGTAATCTTAAAGAGTTAGTGAATAATGATGTGTTATATGAGAAATTGAGAGAGTAATGAAGATGAGAAGTGTTAATTGTAGTGGTAAAGTGATCCTTATAACTAAAACTTAGTAGAAAAGTGAACAAATCAATTAGTTATAGGAAGTTTGTTAAAAGTAAACGATAATTCAGAGGATTTTAGGTGAATACTCTATTAGAAGTATACTTGGAAACTAAGTTAAAAGCATATTTATGAGTAAACTATAAACATAGGGAAACTCAGAGCCTTAGTCAAAAGGTAAATTTCTTTAAGACTCTAAGGTTAGCTAAACTTAAAAGGTAATTTACTAAGAGACTTAAACTGGAGTAACTCAGATATTGTCTCAGAGGATATTGGCATAATAATGACACTTGTAAAGCTTAGAGAGTAGCTCGGAGGATTTTAGTCTAAGAAACTTATTATGAAACAACTTGGAACTTAATTAGGAGGATTTTGTAGACTAGAATAACTTATAAAAACTAGTAAATTGGTTAAGAAATCCTAACCTGTAGATAAAAATAACTTGTAGAACTAATGTCAAAACAACTAAAATAAAAATAAATGGAATATTACTAATTCGAGGCTCAAACGTGGATTAAAACTAATTTATTGTTTATGTATAGGGATAATTGAAGATCAAGGAAGCGATGGTCAAAAGTTGTAAACTGGTGAATTGCATGTAAGTTGGGATTCATGCGTCATAGCATGTTGGAGTACTATGTCAAAGTACTTGGAGGCCTGGGAGTGCATTTAGTTGTGATTGTAACTTAGTTGAATATGCATATGCTCCGTATGTAGTTTCTTATTTGACTTGTCGACTTGGAGTGTTGTTTTGCATGAATTTTTATGTTTTACTTTGTCTTGATGATTTGTTGATCACCTCTAACTAGAATCAACCAAAAAGTGACCGATAACCTAACTAAACATGCATGTAACCCATTAAGGGAATGATTAGGTATATCAAACAAATACCGACCCCTTTGATGATGATAACTAAAATGGTATTTTCTTCACCCTTAGTTGAATTAAGTGACAGAAGAGGAGGCTATAATAAGGTTAGAGATAGTAGTTCTAAGATAATCTTGGGAGCAGAGTGCTCCCCATTGCACAAGCTTGGATTTAGTCTAATTTGAGTCACGTTAAAACTCCTTGATTTAGGTTAGAGCGGATATAATTTCTCTAACCTTATAATAGATCGATTAACATTACGCGATGTTTCATTTGATTGTTTGTATTATGTTTCATTAAAATTTAATGACTAAAAAGTTTGTTTGTGTTTGATATACTCTTTTGTCTTTGTCCCACTTATTGTGTTAATTGTGCTCACACCACTATAAATTCTTTTGCAAGTATTCACTAAGGACTAAAGATGCAACGCTATAATCACCTTTAGATTAGTGTATGACCAGCTAAGGGAGTGAAGAAACTTGAAGACTTACAAGATCAGGTTTAAGTTTTTTTTTTTTTTTTTTGGTCTTTTGTGGAAAATAACTAGGATCGCTTAAGCTACCTATTAGTTTTCAACCTTATTATATATAGTCTTCAAAACCTATGACTTTTGTAAGTTTTTATGAAAAATTAGAACTTTTGATGTGTAAATACTATGTAAATATTACTATGTTATTAAGAATTACACTATAGGTCATCTCGAATAGTTGTTTTGAAAAGCTATATCATAGATTTTATTAATATCAGATGCCAAACTGGATGCATCAAGTTGGTTGAGTCATATACGCCTTGTATAAGCTACATTCATGATAGTAGCTATGAAACCAATTTCTATCTTAGATTAGTTTATATGGAGGGACTGCTGCGATTCTTCTTACTTATGGTACGACAATGAGACTCAAATATTGTTTAGTTTCTAATTACTTTTATGACAAGTTATTTTAGAGACATAAAGTACTTGTCATGGAGTTGTTAATTAATAAAGTTGATGGTCGTTATTTGAATGTGTTTTGAAGATTGTAGATTCTAAAACATAGCCTGACATATCAATAGAGGATGGAGGAAACGTGGTAGTCTATGTCATCTTGAGTTTGGGGCATTACATTTTCGCTATACTTATAATTTACTATTAATTTTTTTTTTTGTATTGAATTTTGGTCAATACAAGATTTACTTAAGTTTTATGTATCAATTAATTTTTTTATAAACTAATGATTAAATTTCAATCTATATTTTCCACAACAAAAAAGGTAACAATTTTTTTAAAGTCTTTTACAAAGTACACAAAACACTTTTAATTATTTTCTTAAAATATTTAAAATTTTCATCCAGTTAAATATTAGGAAGTGTTGTGATTATACTTATCTATAAAATCTATCTATATATATATGTATATGTATGTATGTATTTGTAAGTACTTCTAATAGTAACTTAACTATGTTAAGTCTGGCCCCTCTAATCGCATGATTTTGCACCTATCCTTTCTTCATACCCTGTACCACCTCAGAACCTAAAACTATAATGTATGTAGGGTATATGTTTCATGGTAACATGTACCTACCTTTTAAAATTTATAAAATAATGTAATATATTAATGAATGAAAAAAGAAACCTTATATTTTCTTTGATCAAGAAAACTAAAAGGATAAAAACAATATTATATTGACATTAAAAAGAAATGACTTAAATCCTAAATCTTAAACCTAAAACTAATAATCAAAACCCTTAAATAGTATACTTAAACTTCAAAATATTTGTTGTTATTTCTAAAGAAAACTTATATCTTTTTGTCTTTTGTGCATGCAACCTCATTTGTTTGCTATTTGTGGGTGTAGGAGTTTGAGTGTGAAGGTTACGATGTGCTATATAACAAACGTGCTATATATAATAAGGGAAATAACTTGACTTAAGTAGTACTTGTAAGATGATCAAGTGAAGACTAGACGGGAGGAGGAGCAAGAAATTTCAATAAGACTCTAACATAGAGTGTGACAGGTAGATGAGCTATATTGCATCAAACTCTATTATTTGTGATGAGTAGGGTATGCGCTCTTAAGGAAGTTTAGTATTTGATGCGTTCAAGTGAGTAGTCTAGCTGGTAACGATGTTGGTTAGAGTTTTCTTGTTATCTAAATGATGGAAGGATAGGGTATTCATAGAAGTTGGCCATTGATCTTATCCATTTAATTGTGATGATGATTAATGGCTAGAATTGACCCATTTCCTCTTATGGACCTCAAATGGATATTTTTCATGGGTTTAGGCCTAATAGTGCCATTATCTTCATAGTATGAGCTAACTTGAGAAATGTTAAATTAAGCGAACCAATCCAATAGGTTCTACTTCAAACCCATCGTGCAAATTCTCCCTTAATCATCCCAAATATATATGAGTTTGATTCTCTAAGCCCTATTACAATAATCTAAAGAGCCAAATCCATTTTAATCATTAGGTCGAAAGCGTATGAATTGAATTTAGCTCTTCACAGTTTACCTCCTAACTAAGATCCTTTGATTAGAGTTGAAGGGGTTTAGGCATCAATTAAGCCCTTTTAGATGGCTTAGGTACATGTGTATTATTGAATAGCTGCACCGTTGCCAAATTTATTCTAGAATTGTCTTGGTGCACAAGTTTGCAACACCTCTTAATTGTGTATCTTGCCTTAGCCAAATCAAGTTATATGTTTCCCCCATGATAACATGTGAAATAAGTTATTTCAATAATTCAGTGGTTTCATGTGTGTTAATTTAAGTCAATAGGGTCATACTATCCCATGATGATGTGTTAAACAGCCAATTGGCTTGTCATATAGTTAAATCATTCTTGTGTAAATTCTCTTTTTCACTTAAGTCCTATCTTAATTCCCTTTCTAGCTAGGTAATGAGTAACATGTCAATATCACAGTGTATTAATTTATAGTTGGACATGGGTTCTAATCCTAAGTGCAAAGAAGAAGAAGAAACTTGCTATTGGATCGAAAAAATACGTATGCACAACTAAAATTTGGGCTTACCATGATGAGGTTGAATTCGAAGCACTTCATGCATAGGTCAAGGCTTTAGGCCAAGAAATGAACTTATTTGCTTTTATTTATTTTATTCATATAAAATATTTGTCTTGTTGAGCCTTATTTTTGCATAATTGCTCCACTTTAAGGACTTCGAGGGATGCATCTAATTTTACTATGAATTTGTTCTTAGGGTACAACTACACAACAATGCATTAGTAATATGGGAACTTTAATTCTAGCAACCAGTCATGGATTTCACCTGTCTCTATTTTAATTATATGTTTAAATCTTCCTTGGTTATGAAAGAAGCCCTTTGAGTGAATGTCTCTACTCTCACTAACATCACATGGGTAGGGTTCATGGAAGTGAATTTTACAGGTATAGAGCTCGTAGGTGCAAGATTTATGGGCATAGGCTGCATAGATTCAACAATTGTGACACATTGAGTAGCATGTAAGGACGATGAGTATTACGCCCTGAAGCAGCTGAGTTATAACAGTTCTGTTGTGCAAACCATTCTAAAACAGAAACTGACCATGCAGCCACCACTTTAGACCTGATTTATACAAAGCGTTCACGATTAATCCTCTTTGAAGTAAATAGTTCATAATTTAAATATGATATCTACTTATAAACTTAAGAAAAATATATACTTACATTAAAATAATCTAAATATATTTACAAGATTTAGCTACTTAATCATAATCTACCTGAGTAATTCGTAATCTAATACTAAAAGCTTTAAATATAACCCTAAACTTGAGAGTGTATCCAGTCTTCAGTTTGTATTCTCAGTCTTCAGTTTATATTCTCACTCTTCAGGATCTTGTAGTTGCTAGCTTTGAGGTAATTGTAAACCACTTTTTAGCTAGCACCTGCAACAAAAGCTATAGGGATGTGTGTAACTACAGCTCAGTAAGTTGGAATGGAGGATTTAAAACTATACCACCAACACAAACAAGGTTATCACCTGATTTAGTAGATGCAATGCAGGAACATGCAAATATCATCGCACGACGTTATTCAGCCCGTCGTGAGATTAGAAAAATTATGCCCATTCTAATCCGGGTTGAGGAGTTGTCGTTAATGCAACAGCTTACGACCCAACCCAAGTTTGTATAATGGAGACACCGTTCCTCCCGCAACTACCTTTGAACCATCGACTTCACCCTTATCGTGACCTCCTCACTTATCACTTAGTTTGATTAAGGATGAAGAATGGACTAGTTATGCCATCCGGTGCTATCCTTTTTGAAGGGGTTGGTATTTGGTCAAATGTTCCCCTAATGGGTTGCTATGCAAGTTCGGTTTATGCTTACAAGTCATATATTTGTTAAGTCTAGTTTAGGATGATTAATCATTTCATACAATACAAGCCAGAACAATAAACAGAATCATAACATCACTCATAATCAAGCACACGTACACAACCAACTATCTAATAAGCATAACTAAGTATAATCTCAAGCCTCCAAAATACAACAACGTATTAATCCTAACTTACCTGGACTCTTCGTTTGCTTACTCGAAGTTCGACTTGTTCAGGCCATCGCCAATCATCCTTATAATATAAACGTGGTTTCAGTTTTCCATGTAACTATTATAGGTTGGTTTTATCCTATAACGCTTATTGTAATCTTTTGTTCAAGGTTTAATATACCTAATTATCTAGGTTTTTAAGTTTTTTACATTTTTTCTTGAATCATGTTAAGTTTTGTTTTAGTTTTTGTATTGATTTTTAAATTAGGTTTTTAACTCAGTTTTTTATTAGATATTTATACGTACATCTTAAGAAATCATTCCGACCCATAATGTGAAATTAATCACATTAGCTGCGGATATCCTAAATATTGTTTTTAGTCTTTAACTAGTGCTCTAGTTCGTATGGTATACTCGAATTCTAATTTAATTACCGAATTCACCCTTGTTATGAGAAAATCTTACATTTTTCATATAATTACCCTAATTTAAGTTTCCTATCAGATTTATTATATATTTCTATTATAATCATAATATCAATCTAACTAATATTTTCCTAATTATTAATTTCTCATACTTACGTATTATACATTATCACCTAATGTGTACATAATGTACATATCTAATATTCCCATCACTTCAAATACTATCTCCTAACATCAAATAATATTCCAAATATTTAAATTCATCCTAAATCAAATTTTGAACCTAATTACCCTAAATTACCAAATTAACTTAAAATTTATCATTTTTACCTATTACATATTTACTATATAATATCCTAATAATTACATTTAACCCTCCAAATGCTACAAATAGCATATTCCATCAGATTTTAACACTTTAAAACATATAATTGTACATCAAATCAGTAATTATCTATTTTATGCATTATTTTAAGGCTTATAAATTATCTAAAAATTTCAAAAATTAATTTTTGAAAAAGGGCTTTATAGTACTATTCTATAACCTTTAGGTAGTCTACACAAAAATTTTGAGCTTAAAACTATACTCTTAAGGTCATTTATTTCTAAACCGAAACATGTTCGGTTTTACATGATTTCTTAAGGACCATATATCACGAGACATATTTTCATCAAAATAATATTTTTTCTAAAAACTAAATACAAAAATATTTCAGAATAATAAGTTTCATAATTTTCCAACTAATTTTGATAATTTTGACAATTTAAGAAAAATCGGGTAAAAATCGGAACTTACCAAAACTGGTGGCTTTGGCTACCGTAGATGGCCATGGGAGTATCAGCCCATCTAGGTGCTGCCACTATCGTGTGGTAGTGATGGTTTTCTACTCCTAGCTGCTCGTTGGGTTTAGGTTTTCCTTAAAAGCCTCAACTACACAATTTTTTGTAAAAACCTTAATTTCTTCTTAATTTTGCCTCTCTTTAATTTTCTATAACTCCAGACATCCAAAATGAGTTTCCGAAACTTTTTTACTATTTATAGAGGCATAAAGCGATTTTGATGCATTAAATTGAAGTGACATTAGTCTTATTCTCTTTCAATTTGCTTCTTTTTTTTTTTTGTTGTTTTAATCGAATTAGTTGATTTTCTTTCTTCCTTCTCAGCATGCTACGCCCCTCTTCTGGTCATTTTCATATTTTTTATGAATTTTCTTGATTTTTCCTTAATTATTTATGAATTTTCTTTAATTAATTAACCTTATTTTAAAATATTTCATGTATTTTAAGTAATTACGTGTATTTTTACCTATATATAAATTCATATATCGTACAAATAAATACTCCTAAATATTGTTTAAGTTATTTTATGATTTTTAGTATGTGTATAATTTATCTTTAGCAATTCATTAATTATCGGAATGTATTTTATGCATTTTTGATAAATAATGAATAACATATTTAAAATTTGAAAATTTTATATATTTTTATTTTATTACTTATTTTCTTAAATTCAAATTTATAGGATCGCTTTTACTAATATTCTTAATTTTATCGTAAAATTTGGGCTAAATCGGACAGTTTGCTTAATTGCTTTAAATTCTATAAACCGAATTCTGAATAGCTGAATGTAGGTCTTACAATGACCCTATAATCTGGACCCCTTGATTCCTTACTTTAGTTAAGGAGTGTTGTATGGCTCTAGGTTTTATTGCAGGAAGTTTTTCCTTCATTTTAAGAGTGACTTGTTCATTAACAATAGGAGGATTAAATGGCTTAGAAGGATTCAAGGTAGTTGCTTGCTGTTGGATAGTAGCAAAGGCAACCAAAATAGGTACACATTAGGCAAATATTGCCATGAGTTCATTTAGATTTCAATTATTTTCTCACAACTTACCCGTTAGTTATGCATTATTAGGGATAGTTTCTTGCGCGCCACCTTCTTGATGCATACCTCCAACTAGAGGTGGATTCGGGTCATTGGTTACAATAGTGACATCTTACTCATACGTAGGATCGGCTGGTCTTCTCTTTAGTGGTACCATGATGCAAATGTTAATGCGGCGGTCAAGTACGTATTGTGTGATGAACGCACTACATGTGATAAAGGGAAATGACCTAAGTGGTACTTATAGGATGATTAAGTGAAGACTAGAAGGGAGGAGGAGTATGCAATCTTAATAAGAACCTAAAATAGGGTATGACAAGTTCGGGACCTAATTAGTATCAAACTCCATTGGTTGTGATGAATAGGGTGTATGTTCTTAAGGAATTTTATTGTTTGATGCATTTAAGTGAGTAGTCCAATAGAGTAACGCCGTTTGTGAAAGTTTTCTTCTTGTCCAAATGATGGAGGGATAGGGTATTTATAGAAGTTGATCGTTGATCTTATTCATTGGATTGTAATGATGATTAAGGGCTATAATTGACCTTGTCATCTTATGAACCTCAAATGGACCTTTTTCATGGGTTTAAGCTTAATAGTGACATTATCTTCTTAATGTGAGCAAACTTAAGAAAGATTGAATCAAATAGATTGATCTAACGGGTCTTACTCTAAGCTCATTATGCTAATTCTCTCTTGATTATCTCAAATGTATACAGGCTTGACTCTTTATGCCTTATCACTTTAGCATAAAGAGCTAAATCCATTTTAATCATTGTGTTAAAAGCTTAAGAATCGAATTCAACCCTTTGCTTGTTAATAAAGAGTGTCATGTAACATTCAAACTCCATGTTATATTGTGTTTTAAAGGCACTCTTTTACCATAAAAAAGAGAAAATAAAACCATTCGCTACAAAAAATGAGAACTTGAAATTTATGGGAAGATAGAATAAATGTAGATGTTTTATAAGATTCTCTATACCTTATAAGTTCTACAAATATGGGTTTGAGGGTAATTCCAAGTTTTTATGAGGTATGTTTCAATTCAAAAAATTTCAAAACTTGTATTTACAATGGGAAATGGTATGGATAGGGCCTCATTTCCTAGCTATCATATATCTCTATCTATAATCACAATTTGAGACATTGTATATAATGAACTTGTAATGACTTGTTACATGTGATGATCGCAAAGGTTTCTTAAGGCAACAAAAATGGGATGGGTGTTTTCTATGTGATGTTTGCTAAGTGTTTATTTTAAATTTTGGCTACAATTTTTCTAAGAAATATCACAATTTATAATTTATATGTTATTAGTTATTCATATATTAATAGGTAGGGATAGGCAAAATAATTACGAATTGCGGATTAAACCATGAACAGAATCGAATCGAAAAATTAGTTTCTTTTACAAACCGTTTAATAAATGCAATTGTTTTGTACTTTTTTTATAAGTTTTCCACCAATCTTCACAGATTTATTAAAATTTTCTATCTTGTTATTTTTATTTTATTTTTATGTCAATTATTAAGATTAAGTTGAGTGAATTCCATTTGAAATTTCACATTTATTAAAGATAAAAATGTTTAGCTAAAGTTTAACACAAACGGTTCGAACTGTGGATCGAACAGAATCGAATCGGTTTTAATTAGTTTCAAAAAATTTACAAATCGAATTGTTATATTAGATTCAATTCAGTAAGGGAGATGAAACGTATCGAATCAAACCGCACTTACCCCTATTAATAGGTAAATTCACATCATATTATTTTTTTTCTTAGGATTTCTATACGACTAGTTTTATCATATCTTTTCAATTATTTTATGATGTTAATAGTGAATGCAACTACGAACTATAGATATAAATACAACCACATTTCGCAATAAAGGGGGCAAAATATCATTTCTTCACATTATTTCTCAGTTATCTATATTATTAAAGTGAATCGGGGCTTAAAGTAACTATTATTGGTGTCTTTCCTTTGAAATTACTATTTAACTCTCTAATCTTATAATATATAATAAAAAAACCTCATACTAAATTAATTATAAATGTATTATACTATAAATAAATTTGTTAACTTCTGAAATTTTCTTTTTCTCACAATTCCTTTCTCATTTTCCATTTATTCTCTCTCTCTCCACCATTGTCGTATTTCATGTTCATAGTATTCTCTCTCTCTCTCCGCTATTGTCGCATTCCCACTGCCCTCTATTCCTTTCTTTCTCTCTCTCCCCTAACATTCCAACTATCCCATATTCCTCTCCATGACTCCTAGCTCTCGCTCTTCCTTATTTATTGATATTATAATATATTTGATTATACTGCACAACTTTATTTATTTTATGCATATGTAATATGAGTACATTGTTTGCTAGTATAATTTAAAAGGCGAAAAAACTATTATCTATTTGTATTTTATTGGTTGAATGCCTGCATATTCATCCACATGCATGTTACTTGGCCAATTACATTTTGCTCTTGTGAATATTCTATTAAACCCTTAATTTAACCTTTTTTTTAACATCTTATATAATTAAATAATATGCAGTTACCTAGGATTTAAATTAATTTGCATCCAGATACACAATAAATGTTATGGAGTTCTCAACAAATAATATTTGTTTATAAAAGGAATTATTACACAATAATTTAGTTTATTGATATCCTTTATTATTTTTTTCATTGCTTTTGCATATAATAAACTAGACTAGATTACCATTTTCCAGTTAATATATCATGCAGTTAATGCCTTTAAATTTGCACACGCAAATATGACTCAACAGTATCTTTTGAAAGGATAAAATTTTTGAAATTCTGTAACTTTTTCCACGGTAGAGGAAAAAAATGGAAATTGATTTCGGTCTGAGTCAGCAAACAACAAACTTATTCGTTAATCATTAGACATACGGATAACAACTCGCAAGATTCGGAAGTTTTAATTAGTTAGGATATGTTTGCCAGCATCTTGCGTGGACGGCTTTCCTTCATGCAAAAACAGAAGATCTTATCACGTAATCTGGTCTAAAAAATTTAAAATGTTGAATTTAAGGACTGTACCAAGTTTTTGCATCAAGGACTCCTAAGTCTTTGAATTCTCCAGGCAGGACTCTTTAGTTATCATAAATTATGCTGCTTCAAAACCTTAATCAAATGCATCAAGACAACATTAACCCTTTTCATCTTATACCTTCCGTGGCCCAAATTTGTAGCATTGGATCGGTTTTTGATTCAGGATGACGATAACCGTGAAACAGCCCAAGTTTGGTATTTTTCTCTTTTCTTCTCCTCTGATTCTTTGTGTTTTATTTTATTTTTTCTTTGGAACATGAGATTTTTCTTGTTTTATTTTTATTTTTAATTTGGATGTATTTTTTCCATAAGGAGTCGAAGTTAAGGAGAAGAAGATTCATGAGGAGAAGGAGGATCCTGTTGAGAAAGGAGAATTGGTGTTAGATGGGGGATTTGTGGTGCCGGAGACAAACGCTTTTGGCCAAACTTTCAGGTACAGTGCCTTTCTTTTAGGGCCTAGTCGCACCATCTGTTCTATAATCTTGAAGTCAATTTGTTAGAATTCGATCAGTTAATTTCAGTGGTGAGAAAACGGACTGAATACCCGAGTCAGTGGGAAAGTAATCTCCAAAAATAACATCCAATTTGTATCAGATGTATGATGTCTCTTGAATTATATAATCTCCATATTGTAACCTAGGAACTTTAAATTTACCAAGAAAAGTTTTCTAATTGTTGTGATGTTAACAACCCTGCAAGGAAATCTTTGGTATCATTTGTATTGATTTTCATATTTCATGTAATATGTGGATAGACTTCTTAAAAATCTTTTGCATAAATTATTGATTATGAAACTGCCAACAGTAGTGGAAAATATTAATCGTGATGCATAAATCTGCTAAAGATGAACTGGCCATTGTGGAGAGAAAACGACAGCCATGGAAGATAATTGCATTTATCTTTCCATTTTTTTGTATCTTGTTTAGCCAAACATATAGTTTCAAACCTGTTCCAAAACCATATGAAAACAATGAGTCAAACATAATGCAATTAGAGTAATTACTGACCTATTTAACGCAGGGATTACAATGCAGAAAATGAGAGACAAAAATCGGTGGAGGAATTCTATAAGATCCAGCACATAAACCAAACCTATGACTATGTAAGCAATCTGGGGGAGGAGGTCTAATTCTTTAATCTCATACTTATATCACCATATAATTTGGGGATTAATGGAGCTGGCTTATTTTCCTCACAGGTAAAGAAAATGCAAGAGGAGTATGGGAAACTGAACAGAGTGGAGATGAGCATCTGGGAATGCTGCGAGCTTCTCAATGAGTTTGTTGATGAGAGCGATCCTGACTTGGATGAACCTCAAATCGAGCATTTGTTGCAAAGTGCTGAAGCCATCAGGAAGGACTATCCTAATGAAAATTGGCTTCATTTGACTGCCCTAATTCGGTAAATACGTTGAAGGCTTTAATTACATGATATTTGCAACCATTAGACTGATCTTTAATGTAGATGGTAGTAGACACTCATTTCTACTTTTTGAACAAACATACATGAACATGTTTAGACTTATTCAATGCTTGGAAATCAACAAGTATAGTTTTATGATGAAAGTCTCTGTGTCTGCTAAGCTCCTTCCTGTTTTGAACTACAGATTTGGGAAAGGTCCTGCTTCATGATAAGTTTGGAGCTCTTCCTCAGTGGTCTGTTGTCGGTAAGAATCATGTCAAAGATGAAGCATTAGCATTTACTTCAATTATTTTAGCTGAATTCTCACTTTTTTTTTTTGGTTGTAATAGGTGATACTTTCCCTGTTGGCTGTGCCTTTGACGAATCGATCATTCATCACAAGGTAATTTACTTTCTTTAAAATAAAGCTTATCATGTAGATCATTAATTCATGTACTTTTATTCATCGATCTAATTTTGATATGTTCTGGTTTTTTCCATAGTATTTCAAGGATAATCCGGATTCGCAAAATCCTGCTTACATCACCAAATATGGAGTATATTCCCCGGGCTGTGGACTCAACAATGTATTGATGTCATTTGGGCACGATGACTACATGTACATGGTATCTGTCTATTGATAACTAATGATGAACTTTGTCTATTACTTGCGACTTTTTCCTTAACAATCTAAATATTGGTATCCTACATCAGGTAGCAAAGGAGAACAAGTGCACTCTACCTTCAGCAGGCCTATTTGTCATCAGATACCATTCGTTTTATGGTGTGTAACTAATTGTCAGTATCCGTTAGAGCCTGTTTGGTTCATCAATTCATCTTGTTCCCTTTTCCTTTGGTATTAATTTGGAATTGGATTTTTGACCTTAAAAGAAAAAAGAAAAGAAAAACCAAAGAGATCAGATACAAATTAAACAAAACAGATGTAACAAACAGGCCTTCTTACCTTTCCCACTTGAGTTTCTAACATGTATGTTGAAATTTGTATCCAGCTTTGCATAGGTCAGGAGCTTACACACATTTGATGAATGAAGAAGATAAGGAGAACATGAAGTGGCTTAAGATATTCAAGTAATATTACCTTTTCTTCTCTCTCTCTCTTTTTTTGATTTCATTATCACAAAACAGACATGAATGAGTTGCTGCAGAATCTGTTCTTGCTCTGTCTATATTAATTCTGATTTTCCTTTGCAGCAAATATGATCTTTACAGCAAGAGTAAGGTCCGAATCGACATCGAAGAAGTCAAGCCATACTATCTCTCACTGATCAAAAAGGTTAGCTGCATTTGATTGCAGAAATTGATTATTTACATCTGCTTTAGTAGTTGATCCATTGGCCTTAGTGGTGTAATCTACTTAGGTGCGATCCTCATAGGAACAGGATATGAGAAAGGAAAGTCTTTTACTCGTCCAGACACCTACCTCTTAGAACAAAAAAAAAAAAGAAAAAAGAAGAAAGAAAGAAAGAAAGGAAAGAAACTGATGAGTTTATAAGAGAATTGTCTAAAAATTATAAAGGGTTTTCTTATTTCTTTTTTTATTTATAAACTTGGTTTTTATTTGCAGTACTTCCCTGAAAAGCTAAGGTGGTGAAGGTTTGAGCAAGCATGGTGCAAGGACACTGCAAGTCGTGAGATGAAGATCGTTTACATCTTTTTGTCTGTGAGAACTAACAGGCTTTAATGAATAATGAAAAATCTGTTTCTGTACTATTGTCTATGAGTTTCAAATTGATGCGGTTGTGTAAAGAGAGCTAATAAATTATGCTTTCTGTCCATTCTTCTGTTTATCTATTTATTTCATTTCCTGCCCAGTGCTGCACTTTCTATTTTCTCATTTATTTACAAAAGAAGGCAAAAACCAATAAAGAAATCCAAAATCGAAAAAGATAAATTATGATTATCGGGTCCTTCCGTAGGAATCTCGAGAGCTAGATAGCTAGATGATAAACTAAATGGTCCCGTGGATGGAACCATAGGTGTCCTTTTATTCACCTCATTACCTTAAAATCGGTATATTGCTCTCCACATGTCTAAAGGTTTAGCAACTACTCAGAGCACCACGGATATATCTTGCTTCTTGCTTCTTACTTCTTACTTCATGTTACAGCATTGTCCCCGAGTATCTATAGCACAAAACCCATAGTTGATATCAGTATAAGCGTTTACCGCTATTTTATTGTTGTGAAAAGTGTTCAATTCTTAAAAGACAGATTTAAGGTAACAAAAGTTTCTTCAGACAGCATGCATATGTTATGTTCTTTGCCTAGGGCAAGCGTAGATTGTCTAATATCTCTGGAGTGCATGAAGGCAACATTTAGTCAACATTTAGTCTAATATGGTAAATTCATCGTCTATCCTACTCATAGTTGAGCTTCTCAACTCATCGTTTAATTTTTTTATATAAAAAAGATAGGTACAATCGATTGTATCTATTTTTAAACATATTTTTCATTGATCGATAAATATTATAAGATATTGAGTTTATATGTAGAAAAATAGGACAATCTAAATGTCTTATTTTTTTTATATATTATATAATTAACGTAAGATATACTTAATTTTACATACAACTAATATAATCTCCGGTGTTTTATAAAAAAAGATATGCTCTTCTTAACTTTGTGTGTAATCCATTTTAGCATATGTTTTATTAACGTTTATTGACATTTTTAAGGCTTTTTAATCCTTTAGTGCTTCCTTTCATGCAACTACTAGAATCTCTGTTGATTTGACAGAGGCAAGCAAGCATTTGCGTTTTAGGAGAGATCTTATGATACGATGTAGAGTGCAACTCATAGTTCCTCTGCGAGTTATTAGCTTCGATATTGTTATTAAAGGATAAAAGGAGGATTTAAAATGCTGATTTTAAAGAGTTAAAACTCAATTACTAAACTTAGATCAACTGATTGGACTTGCTAGAAAGTTGGAAACTGTAGGGAATAATACCACCCAAATCTAATTTGAATACTTAAAGTTTGTAGTTCTGCTGTGAGCTTTATTTTAATTACTGTAAGTTCTTTTACACTTGACTTTAACTTAAACCCATCCATTAGACTAACTTAATTAGATAGGCATTGAATGATTTTGTGACACTTCAAAATCATAACCAATACCTTGTACTCCATACCAATCGAGAATAGTAGCACGGCCACTAACCTCGATAGAAACAACATTTCGCTTCCTCATGTAAATTAAAAGTGGTTTCTTCAATGATTCTTCAGATTTTGAGTCAATTAACTTCTATTTATCCGGTCTTAATTTGCTTGGCAAGTAGTTGTGAAAATCCTAAAAATTTTAGCAATTATACTTAAGAAAATTTTGTATTACTACTATTATATGACAAGATCACTTAAAACTTTAATATGGAATATATTCCCTGATAAAAACAATAATATATTGTATGAAATTTGTATTTATACTACCACAAGGCTATAATTTTTTTTAAGTAAACATAAAATTAGAATATGGTAATTAAAAGATAATTTCTAGTAGACTTTTCATTCGTTACAATTACCCGACTAAAATTAAAGGAAATTCATATTTTGAAAAAGAAAAGGTCTTGAGTTGTCATCACTTGAAATTGAAGAAAGGACAGACTAAAATAACAATAACTTAGTCACTAGTTTAAGTGGAAATTTCCTTTGAGAAGAAATTTATAGAAAGAAATAAAAGGAGTTTGAGGACTAACTTGTTGAAACTTGTACGATTACCACATAGGGTTGATTTCAAAAAATAAAAACGCATTAACTCCCTTTTTTGGATTTTTTAATCTTTTCTTTTTAAATTTTTTGGGGGGAAATAAATATTATATTTTAGGTTAGCTACTTTGGAAATGCCTACATTCTTGAAACTAAGATCAAGACATTGTAGTTTCTTCTTCTTTTAATATGGAAAAGCCCCAAATTCCCTAAGTTAGATAGTTTTATTTGAAAATTTCTAAGAAAGTCCTAAATTTGAAAAAAAAAAAAAAAAGGCTCTAATTATTATTTTATATTTTAGAAAAAAATTCGGTGAAAAAAGCCCTTAATGACAAACAAAAAATTAATGCAATTTAAGAATACCTACAAGAGAGAGAATAACTTAGTAATGAGTTGTGATATAAAAAGGAAGTAATTGTACTTGTTAATGGTTATGCTATTATTATCATTTTATTTTTTTACTTATGGCATGTGGGAACCAAATAATGCTAATTCACTAATTGTAAACAAAGTATCTACAAAAGACTATTTTGATGATTGAGTTTTTAATTGAATTTAATGCCATGGATCGATTTAATAGACTAATGACAAGATATAAGCTTTAATGAATAATGAAAAATCCGTTTCTGTACTATTGTCTATGAGTTTCAAATCGATTCAGTTGTGTAAAGAGAGCTATCCATGGTGGACTTAAAACAGAGATCGTCGAAACAGTTTTTTCGCTCTTAGGCTTACATAATTGTATTATGCGTGAAAAGTACACTTAGAAAAGAGTCTTCCTGAGCTTACTTATGCCTTCTTGGCTTCATTAGAGCTTATATGTGTCAAAATGAATTCTTGAGGCTGATTTCTTTTAAAGTGGACTTCTTCCTTTTATTTTAAACCATTTCACTTATCTAAGTTTGTTAAGCCTATATCCGAAAACCCACATCCATAAGAATAAAGGGGATGGGTATTGATGGTTGGATCATCAAGGGTAATCCAACATCTGTCGACAACATCAAATCTTAGTCATCCAGCTTGAAACCATTCGACAATCGAGATTAATCTCCAAAGCTTATAAATAGGAGGCTAACATTACCATTTGCAATATTTGAAGCATTAACAAGCTTTGTGGAAACCCCGTTACTCTATTGGAATGATATTGCAAAAGATTAAACATTAGAATTATCAAGAACAAGTCAAGTGGCATAACATGAATTGCATATTTTATCCGTTATCACATGCGTACACTCAAAATTGGAGCTTGCATGTACCTCCTCCTACACCTCTCTCTAAGATCATCTCTTCACATGTTATTAAAAAAAGACTTATCTAAGGTTTCCAACATGCTCACAACATGTGATCAACTAAGTACAATAGCCTAACTTACATTAAATGATCTAAGATTGCTCATTCCTCCTTCCATACCTCTTTTTAAGATCATCCCTTTATGAGTAATCAAATTAAGAATTTTATAAGATTGATTGGCACATTCACTTCATGTGATTGGCCAACCATAGTAACGTAATTACACTTTTTATTTATTTATCTATTTATTATTAACTAATTAGAGAAATTTGACTAAAATCACCTAAAAGAAGCTAAATGATTTGTGGAGCAACATTGGTCAATTGAAGGTGGTATGGTGGTCATCAGTAGTTAAAAAGGGGATGGTTAGACTCTTGGAAATATCAGCAAGCAAAGCCTTCTACCAATTTGAGGATTTAACAAGTGCAAGTACTCTCATTAAACTCAAACAAGTTGAGTTCTTTGAACAAGAACCCTAACTTCTATCTTGATTTAATCAAAAGTTGAAATGAGGTGTAACACAAATGGTTTGCTAATTAGGGGACAAAAAAGCTATTTCTTACATTAGATTCATTCAATTTGAATGAAACTGACAAAAATCTTAGTGAAAGAGAATGACCGCACAAAAGATCTTGAGAAAGAGAGAATCAAATGAGTTTTAGAGTGTTTTTATTCACACTTGTTGTCCTAAACAATTTCCTTAACTCCTTTTTATACTTACACGTACTCTTTCATTCTAGAAAGTCATGATAAATTTTGATCAAATGGGTATTTAAAATGCTAATTTAATTTAGTTGTTCAAATTGCTATTTTTTTTCAAAAGTCTTTATAACCTAATGGCATCACTACTGATCTCCCATCGGAATATACCAGGATTCAAATCTGTTTTCCTTACAGTTGGCAAAAAAAAAAAAAAAAATTGTTGTTGTTTTTTTTTTATTGAATTGTTTAAAATTGTTGCTCAAGATTGATTTCCTTCTCCTTTTGCTAGATTACATCAATTAATAGCTCTAATCTTCATTTGAAATGATTCCAAGAAGAAGATTTTTGACCATCATGAATGAGGCTATATTTTTTTCAAACTCTGAATGCCAAATTAAACCATTTTCTTTCATTACTCAAGGGTCAAATTGATTGTATAGCAAATCTATAATCAAACTTCTTCATTAATTTGATGATTTGAACTAAAAAGATGGCTAAGAATGGGGTAAAAATGAAGGTTTTGGGCACAAATAACTCCCCTTGCTTGCTAAAAATCAAGACTTAAATATTTTGCATTCTTGTACTCTCACATACATACCAATTTTTATGTTAGGAAATAGATTGTTTCCTTTTTCTAATTACTTCTTCTTTATAATTTCTTATAATACAATGCATATCATAATTAATAGTATTGATCACCAACAATAAATTCATGTTTTTTTTCTTGTCATGTTATTAAGATTATTTCTCTCTATTTTGATCAATTTATTCATTTATTTATTTTATCTAGTTTATCATATATGTTCAAATGCTCATAAAAAAACATTGATAGATTTATAGTGATTGTGACCATAACTAATCGATAATATCGTTATTTCAAATTGAATAGTTTAGGACTTAAATAAGTTGAAATTTCACATTTCAGGTGTCTGCAAAAGAGGCGAATAGGTAATATTATTGCATAAGACATCCTCTTATACTCTACTTGATTGTGTAGGTTTTAAGTAAATATTGAGGTTATAAGGCAAATTATTGATATCAATTTTTTGGAACCTATTCCTACAGTTGGTAGAGGTATGATATTCCCATGTCACCTACCCTCCCCATAGCCAAATCCCTAAAAAAAAAAAAGAAAGAAAGAAAGAAAGAAAGAAAGAAAAAGCCTACCAAAAATTAATTATAAAAATAATTATACAAGTTATAAGTATATTTTAAGAGTATAAATAAATTAAATGTTATTTATAGTTTAGTAGTTAAATAGTTGTTTTGTAAACAAGAGGTTAAGGCTTAATGCCAATGATAGACATTCAACTTTTTTCATGATGCATTTATTATTATATTGTCTAAACGACATTTTCTTTTTATTTCTTTGTTTCCTCACAATATCTAATATTATGAATTTCCAATCATTACAAAAATAACTAAATTAAGTTTCTATTTATTTAATGATCGTACATCATAAAAAAAATAATTATGTTAATAATATTATAAATTTTTAAGCCTTATCACACAAAATATTAGTAAATGATAATAATATATTATTTGATGTAACTTTCTTAAATAATTATTATTATGAAAAAGAAAGTAGGTTATTGAATGAATAATTACCTCTTACTTATTTTGAAATTGATAATTTTTGTAGTATGGCTAATGATGCAATCTTCTAGAGTCCATACTTATATATATATCATGTTGTACTTTTTTGCTCTACTTATAATTTACTATTAAGTATTTTTTATATCAAATTTTGGTCAATAACAAAATTTACTCAAGTTTTATGTATTACTTTAATTTCTTTACTAAGTAATGGTTGAATTTCAATCAATATATGCCACAACAAAAAAACAAAAAAGGTAATTTTAGTCTTTTACAAAGTACATTAAACACTTTTAATTATTTTCTCAAAAAATTTAAAATTTTCTACTTGTTAAATATTAGAAAGGTTTATGGTTATATTCGTTTATAAAATGTATATCTATGTATGTATTTATAAGAATTTCTAATAGTAACTTAAATATGTATATATAAGTATTTAATGATTATACATCATAAAAATTAATTATGTCACCAATGTTATAAAATTTTCATCCTTATTGCATAAAATATTAGTAAATAATAACCATATATTATTTGATGTATCTTTCTTATAATTATTACTATGAGAATGAAATGGGGTTATTGAATGATTAATTATTTATCACTTATATTGAGAATGATAATTTTTGTAGTATAGCTAATGATACAATCTTGTAGACTCCATACTCATATTTATATCATGTTTCACTGTTATGCTCTACTTATAATTTATTATTAAATTTTTTTGTATTGAATTTTGGTTAGTATGAAATTTATTTAAGTTTTATGTGTTAATTTAATTTTTTTTATAAACTAATGACTAAATTTCAATCTATATTTGCCACAACAAGAAAGGTAACAATTTTTTTTTTTTAGTTTTTTACAAAGTACATAAAACACTTTTAATTGTTTTCTTAAAAAATTTGAAATTTCCATCTTACTATGTTAAGTCTGGTTTTTCATGTCTCTTTTTTTTTTTTTTTTAATTTAGGTTTTATCTAAATCGACCAGTATTAAACCCTACCCATTTAATACTGACCATCGACTAGAGTTTAAAGAAAACTAGTTTTTTCATTTTAAAAACAACTTTGGAGTTGCCATCTAACTAGAGTCAGGAAAAAGAGTTAAGTTATAATCAATTGGGTGCATTGACTATAACTTAGCCACTTGATTTTTGATAAAAACCAATTTTATAAAAAGGTTTTAAAACAAGAGATTTAGATTCGGGGGTTAGAAATTTTAAACCCTTACAGATATCACTGACTTTCCAAATTTAACTTTAATCTTAAAAAATCACCTTTTTAAAGAAAAGCTTGATTGTTAATTACTCTAATTGGAAAACTTGAATAATCTAGGATAAAAAGGAAAATTATATTTTTTTTTATCGTCGCTCTATAGGTGCATATATACCCGCTATTCGGGATTAGATATACGTAGTTCTTTTTGTAAAACTTTAGTAGGTTGGTTGATTTTAATTTTGAAAATATGCCGAGTTTATGTTTTTAGGTTCAATTTGGTTTATTTAAGAAAATCTCTAAAAAAAGGTCATAAATAGGAATTTTTATCTTTTTGGAAAATTCTTAACATGCCTTAATTTAGTGAAGGTTAAATTTATATTTTTGTTTTAAAAAAAAATGCTTTTCTAAATGATAAGACAAATTTTTATTCACTAACCTAATTAATTATTATTTTTATTTATTTTTACTATACTAAAAATAAACAAACAAATAAACTATTTTTTTCCTTTTTTAAATATTCTTTTCTATTTCTTTTTCTTTTTCTTCTCTTTCTTTCTTTCTTTTTCTTTTTTTTTCCTTTTTCTTTTTTATTTGATTTGATTATATTTACATATAAACAATAATAAAATTAAAAAAATGAACAAAAAATCAAATAAATTACAAGTGAAGGTCGGACTAGGGATAGGCACACAGATCTTAGGTTCGGATCGGAGTGGGTCTTAGATCTTGGGTCGGATCCGGGTCGGGTTGCTCCAATGAATTCGTGTCACAGTTTGGAAGAACAGTAACGTTAGTAGAGGGCAATTCAGGTAGCAAATTGAAGAGGTGGAATCGTTTTCATGAGTTTCAGATTGGGATTAGTAAGGGTAGAGAGAGTGCCTAGGCGTTTGGGAGTAGTTTAGAGGGTAGTGCGAAGTGATGGTGTTTAGGTGGGAATGCTAGAGGGCGCGGCAATAGTCGAGGGTGGTCATGGGTGAAAGCTGGTGGTGTGGGAAGTGTTTCTGGGGTGTTCAGTCATGGTGGTGAGCTCAGGAGAGAAAGACTTGAAGAGAGAGAGCTTGGTAGAGAGAAAGAGTGATTCGAATGAGACAGGGAGGGTTTGTAGGTTGATCCTATAGCTCGTAAGTGTTTTTGTATGCTTGTCGATGTCCTTAAGCCCCAATTTATATACGATTTTGACCTAATAACTATGGAAACTCAAAATCAGATTTGGATGGGGACGTTTGAATTTTCAATTTTTGGAGCTCGGTTTGATTATGTTAATGTATGAATTTGGACGCGTTATTGATGCTAATTCATAGTATTATATGTTGTCTTCATGATTTTACCATCAATTTGGCGAAATCACAAAGAAAAACAAGTAAAAAATTAGCTGGAAGTAAGGACACTAGGCAAAGTTCTCGCAAGAAACAGTAGGAAATCTAAGGAAAGTGATGGAAAGTTAGGGTAAATGAAAGGAAAGGGAGAGAAAGAAAAGGAAAAGGAGGGAAAAGGGGCTGACGTGGTGCCATGTCAACCGTGTTGACCAACCATAGCGTACTACGTATCATCATGTAACACTTAGTAGTTGACATGGCATGCTACGTGCTTGACATGTAGTGTAACGTTAGTATGTCGTCCAATTTGATAATGCTATGTGTCTTGACATGTGGGGCTATCGAATTCTAATACGTGGCAGTCCCTAATGTGATGAAAAAAACAAAAGGGCTTGTACTTGCCTCATCAAGATTTGAACGCCTGATCTCATGTTGAAACCAAATGTTAAGTCTAAGTGCTTATCTGTTAGATTGTTGGTCTATGTCTTGTCCATATGTGCAATTAAATCGTATATATAGACTTGATTATTCTATGTGAGATTTAAATTTAAGTTTAAGTTTAACGACCCAACTTCTAAACCTATTTTAGAAATAAAAAATGCTATTTCCTAAATTCCCTAAAATCTTCCTTTCTTTTCAACTTTTTTATTTTTTTTGTAATTTTATCATTTTTCTAAATTTTTTCAATTTTCATTTTCTAAACCTCTTTTTTTTTTTGTTTTCTTTCTAGATTTCCTATTTTTTTTATTTTTTTTCCAAATTTCTTATTTTTTGTGCTTTTTCCGTATTTTTGTATTTTCTAAAATTTTTATTTTTTCTAAACTTCTTTAATTTTTTTTTTTTGGGTTTACTATGTTTTTCTTAATTTAGAACCTATTGAGAAAAGAAAGAAATAAAATAAAAATAAAGGGGGTAAAAATTGGGTGTTTATATACTAAATATTAGAAAGTGTTGTGGTTACATTTGTTTATAATATATATATATATATATATATATTAATATATGTACAAGTACTTATAATAATAACTTAAATATGTTAAGTTTGACCCCTTTAGTTGCATGACTTTACGTTTGTCCTAGCTTCATATCATGTATCAGCTTAGAACCTATAAGGTATGCAAGGCATATAATAGGAATTAAGCCATTAGACCTTTGACTCATGCCCGAACTTGAGGACTTGAAAGTATGCTACAGCGGATTCTCTCTTTGTGACCAACATCTGAAGAGTTTGAGCTGCTATAGTCTGTTGAACTATTGCCTAGTCTAAGCTAAACTCTCCTATGCTTATCAATAATCTCTAATTGCCGACTTAAGACATACTTGGATAACAGCTTGGCCTACTTGACCAATAGTTTGACCTACCTAAATCTAAACTGCTCAGAATGTGCCCGAGTTGAACTCACCTCAGAAGAATCATCAGCTCTGCTTGGCACCTTTGCTGGTAACCCCATCCCGACCATATGACTTTGTTTGTTTCTACCAAAAGCATTGCTAATGACTATCCACTACCTATCTAGCCACCACGTAATGGAACTTACCATATAGATAAGAAATTTTCCTACATTTTCTTTTATACCCTTATACGTTCTTTGTACTTTGCTCATTTAGGACATTACCCTTTTTAGTTTTTTTCCCATTTTGGTAGTTTGCCCTAAAGTTTTAGTGCAAATACCCATTGTACACTATAGCCGCATCATCTTTAACTTTATTGCAGAATATTCAAGGTCTCCTTTGCTTGCCTGTAAGCATTCCTTTTTGCTTGATTGCTTTCTTTGGTCGCTTTTATCATAACCCTTAAGTAAGGCTAGGTGGTGAGTACCCTCATTTAACCAATTCATGAGTTGTATTGAGTTAATTCGTAAGTCCTTGATAGTTCCGCAGTGCATCATATCCTTGGAGCTAATTATGGTTTTTGCTTAATTACTTTCCTTTTGTACATTCTTATTTCCATTTCGGGCTTTCAACAAGCTTAGAACCATCTTCGATAAAGCTGACCTTGTCTACCCTTGGCATAGTCATATCATTTTGGTATCAAAGTAGAGGTTCGTTGGGGTAAGTTGTCTTTGAGCCTTATTATGAGTAATGCTAGTTATGGTAGTGAGTTGTAGTCATGTAGAGGCTAGCTATAAGTATTTGAGTAAGAAGAAGACATGTTGCTTTGCTGTTGTATGTACGTGTCTTGTTGTACTCTGTTTTAAGTTGTAAAAATAGAGCAAGTGGAATTTGTGTGTTTCCTATGACAAAGTAGGTTAAGTAACTAGAAGTTATACCTGTTTTGTTTCTTGAGAAGCATTAGCATTGAGTAAAGAATGACTGACTCAAGTGTAAATGCAGGAATTAGAGATGATAATAGTGGTGTTGTCCACAATGGCTAATAACCCCAAAATACTCTTAGAAGCACAAAAAAAACAGATTGATGAAATAGCTAACTTGATTACCGATCTAACCGGAGTTGTTCATGCATTAACTTTTCGACTTACTGATACCATTCAGAATACTCCCCAAGCTACTCATCTAATGAGAGGACAAATCCCAGCTCAACAGAATTGAGGTGAAGGAGTAGGAGGATGAGTGTGGAGGAGAATCAAATTGGATGAAGTAAAAGAAGAGGGTAAAGAGGAAGAGTTTGCTAAAGTGGAAAAACGAGCTCGAGTACACCAAGTTGCCAACCTTGTGAAGTTTCAAATCTCGAGCTTCAATGGTTCTGAAAATGCTGATGATTATCTTGAATGGGAGGAGAAAGTAAAACGAGTAATTGACTACTACCAGTATAAGGACTATAAGAAGATAAGAGTTACTGCTATAGAGTTCTTAGGATATGCCGCGATGTGATAAAGAAACTTCCAATCCATGACAAGGAGAGAAGGATATAGAAATGTGAGCACTTAGCCCGAGATGAAAAGAATCCTTAGAAATAGATTTATGCCAGATACTTACTCCCAGGATACTTTTGCTCGACTCCAAGAGCTGCAACAAGGAAGCTGAATTGTTGAAAGGTGCTCAGGAATTCCAAATCTTTATGATCTGATGTGAAGAAGATGAACCATAAGCTTGAACGGTGTCCAAGTTTCTTACTAAGTTAAGGACGACATCCAAGACATTGTGGAACTTCAATAGTTTACTATATTAGGCGAGGCTATAAGATTAGCCCAACATATGGAAAGACAAAGGAGAAATAGGCCAAGCCGACTCGTCCAAACAAGCCGACTCACTCAGAGAAGTTATCCAGCTCAACATAGTGTTGAGTTGAGTAGAAGAACAGATGTTAAAGTCGAATAGAAGAGTCAATCAATTGACACTAAAGTGCAAATGAGAACCTATGAGGGACAAGGATATAAGAGGAAGATGAGCCAGATCAAGTAATTTAAGTGCCACGGATTTAGTTACATAGTTACTCAATATTTGAACAGATGAACCATGATCATCAAAGGAGATTGCACCCAAGGAGAGCACCATCTAAGAAGATGAGCTTGTTGAAGAGTAAGTATTTGCAAAAGATCTAGACAAGCCGATCTTAGTTATCTCATGTGTGATGAGCTTAGGACCATCTACTGAGGAGAAATAAAGAAAGAACTTGTTTCACATCACTTGTAAGGTGAATGAGTAAGTTTGTATTCATATGATTTTTTATACAATTTCAAATTCGGTCCTCTTCCCCATTACTTAGAAAAAGTGAGGCCAGGTAAGACATTGTTGAAGGCTCACTATGTGCATCTATGACTGGGGCGAGCAGAATTTAGTAGAGGCTTGAAGCAGGGCTTACTAAACAAAGGGCAAAGGAAGAAGGGACTAAACTTCCTTAGGAAGTAGGCCCTTATTGGGATGTACTATTAAACCTAAATTGGGGTTCACATTAAGTTGAGGAAGGCAAGTAACTCGTAGTGTATAGTGTTAGCTGTACAAATGTTACATCTACCGACTTAGTTTGAGAACTTAATTTGTCAACCATTTCACACATGAAGCTGTATAAGTTGCATTGGTTGAATAAGAAAGGAATACTACACGTTACGCAACTAATGTTACCACTAATCTCTATTAGGAACTATTCTAATGAAATCCTTTGTAACGTACTACCTACGTATGCGTCCCATGTACTACTAAGCTGACCATAGTTGTTTGATCGAAGAGTCATTAACAACGACTTCAAGAATACACATATATTATAGAAAGATAGGAGGAAAATTACCTAAGCTAGCTAAGTGAGTAGATTGCAAGCTAAGCTAACTTGAGGAACCAAGAAGGCTTTGGTACTAAGTAGAGCCGAGCTCCAAGAAGCCATCAAGTCTAGCCTACCAACCTTCTTATTGATAAGGAGACTATTGGAATTGAAAGAAAAAGTGAAGCTACTAGAGGAGGTCAAGGAGTTACTCGATGAGTATTCTGACCTGTTTCCAAAGCAATTGCTCAAGGGATTGCCCTCCTTTCCAAGACATTGAACATTATATTAACTTGATACCTTATGCTGTATTGCTAAACAAGCTTGCTTATAGAATGAATCTTGAGCAAACTATAAAACTCCAAAGACAAGTCAATGGACTATTAGAGAAGGGATATATAAGAGAAAGTTTTAGCCTTTGTGCCTTACCTGCATTGCTTATGCTAAAAAAGAATGGTACTTGGAGAATGTATGTAGATAGTAAAGTAGTGAATAAGATCACAATTAAGTATAGGGACCCCACTCTAAGGCTAGATGATATTTTATACAAATTAAGTGGTGCTAGTATTAAGTAAGATTGACTTGAAGTCAGGGTACCACAAGATTTGAATGAGACAAGGGGATGAATGAAAAACTACTTTTGAGATCCCACATAGCCTATAGGAGTGGATAAACATGCCTTTTAGATTGCCAAACACCCCAAGCACTTTTATGTGATTAATGAACCATGTTCTGAGAAACCTGAATGGAAGATGTGTCATGATTTACTTCAACAAAATCCTTGTCTACAGTACCAACCTGACAAGTCATATTGACCATCTCCAATCTATTTTCGATATCCTTTGAGCAAAGAAATTGTTAGGAAATATTAAGAAGTGCTATTTCTATCAAGAAGAGGTGATATTCTTAAGTTATGTAGTTAGTGGAGGAGGATTAAGAGTTGAGGAAGAGAAAGTTCAAGCAATTGTTAGGTGGCCTACCCTAACTTCATGTGTCGGGGTAAGAAGTTTCTATGAATTAGCTTCATTTTACTACACTTTATCTAAGGATTTAGTACTATAGTTGTGCCCCTAATTGAGCTTATAAAGAAGAACGTAGAGTTTAAGTAGGGAGATAAAGAGGAGAGAAGTTTTGCCAAGATTGAAGAAAGATTGGCCTTTGCCCAATCTTAGCTCTACTTGACTTTGAGAAAGTATTTGAGCTTGAATATGATGCATCAGGTGCCAACATTGAAGCTATGTTGATGAAAGAAGATCAACCTATCACTTCTCATAATGAAAAACTTAGAGGAATACAGCTAAACTATTTTGTATATGACAAAGAACTCTTGGTATTAATTTGAGCTCTTTGCATGTAGCAACATTACCTTCTACCAAAGGAACTTGTCATGTATACAGATCATGATTCCTTGAGGTATTTGTAAAGCCAATCAAAGCTTTCTAAGTGTTAAGCTTTATGGATTGAGTTTATAGAAGGGTTTGATTTCGTCATCAAATACAAGCATTGTAAGGGTAATGTAGTTGTCGATGCTCTATTAAGAAGAACTATTCTTCTTACCGAGTTACAGACCAAACTGTTAGGTTTTGTAAACATTAAAGAACAATGTTAACATGATTCTCATTTTGGTCCCATATATAGACGTTATGGAGAATGGAGAATAGTAGACGAATAACATGTAAAAGATGGTTAATTGTTACGAGGTGGCAAATTATGTGTGTCGACCTGTTTATTAAGAGAACTGCTGCTGAGAGAAGCTTACAATGGAGGGCTTTATAGGCACTTTGGAGAAAGAAGAACGTATGAACTACTAAATGACAAGTTCTTCTGCTTAAAATGAAGTAAGATGTGCACTGTGTGATTGAAGGTTGCATTACCTACAAGAAGGCCAAGAGTTAAGCTGAACTAGGGAAAGTAATGCCTTTACTTGTCCCGACCAAACCATAGGCTGACTTAAGTATAGATTTTGTCCTTGGATTACCCTAAATTGCCCAGGCAAAGACTCTATTATGGTCGTTATAGATAGATTTAGCAAGATAGCACACTTTGTGTCCTATGCCAAAACTAACAATGTTTTGGCTATTGCTTCTTTATTTTTTGCTGGAGATTGTTTGCTTGCATGGAGTATCGAGAAGCGTAGTGTCAGATCATGATCCGAAATTTCTAAGCCATTTCCGATGAACTCTTTGATGTCGAATGGGAACTAAGCTACTATTTAATACTTCTTGCCATCCTTAAATGGACAATCAGACAGAGGTTGTTAACGGTAGCCTAGGATCACTATTATGAGCTACAGTAGGAAAGAACTTAGTTGATTTAAATGTTTACCTTGCTATAGTAGAGTATGCTTACAATAGAATTATATGTGCCACCTTTAGACATGCTTCATTTGAAGTCATCTATGGTTCCAACCCCAAACTATGTGAGCCCTATAATTTCGCATAGTCATTTCAAGTGAGTAATTTAAGGCATATGTAGAAGTTAGCCGATTAAGACGATATTTCATGAATAAGTCTTAGGAGTTAGACAAGCGACACCCCGTAGGTATGGATTATAGAAATATAATAAAATAATAATATTATAGCTAAAAATAGTCTGTTTTACTAAATTATATTATATGTATTTTACACCGCCATAAATACACGATATAAGATACAAAAGTTAACTAAATTTTAAAGATAAATTATTTAAACATTAAAATTATAAAATGACATATAATCATGTATGTAAATAGTACGTGTACCTCAGGTATGATTATTATATATAAATATCTACTCAAAAATTCTTAAAATGCACGAAAAGACACATAATTAACCAAAAATTAATAAGAAAAAAATTTCCTATAGTTTCTATATAACCAAAATCAATATGGAGGAGGCATGAAACATCTGCAAGCTAGCTGTCGATTAGAGAAACAAGCATTAAGACACTTAGCTATGTTAGGATTGTAGCATTTAAGCTCTAAGGAAGGAGAAAATTTTCATTTGGCACCATGCAATAGTAGAAAACATCACCAAACTCTCTTAAATTCTTCATGAGGATGCTGGGGAGTTCGGCAAAATTTGGAAAGAGAAAGAACATAAAAGAAAATTATGGAAAAAAATCAAGAACCAACATTGCACAAATTGAGCAAATTCATAGAACCTAAGTCCAAAGAGCATCTAGAGGCAAACCACTACCACCACCCAATAGTGGAGGTGGTGCCAAAAGGGGTCGATACAGTGGTGGTGGCTGCTAGTGGCTGTTGCCCAACTTTCAGTGAATTACAATGTCAGCTCGATTTTCTCTAATTTAGTAAAAATATTAAACTAACTCCTAAAATTATGAACAAATTTATTTTAGAATATTAATTAGATATAAGAGCTTCTTAAGAAACTGAGCAAATCCAAACAATTTTCAATGTTATTTTAAATAACCCTATTGTTGTTGTTTCGAAACCAAATTTTTTATAAAACTACCCCGGACTACATATATGAATCATATGAAAAGATTTCAGCCAAAAAATATTTTATATGATTTTTTGTAATTTTTAAGCCTCTAAATTCGATAAAAAAAAATGCTATTTTCCTGAAATTACGCGTCATTGATTCTGTGGAAAGCAACATGTAACAGATCTGGAGCTTGTTGATGTCATATGCCATTGTAGAGAGTGTTTTGGAATTGGTTGGATGGATTGGAATTTAAGTTATGTATAAATCATTCATTATGAATTAAATATGGTAATGTGAAAATATGAGGATTTGGAAGTTTGAGTGATATGGTGATCATGGGAGTGATAAGGCTATTGTATGATCATGATTTACTATACTTGTAATGTGGAATAAGATATTTGAGCGAGTTGCTTGGAGCAAATAGGTAAATTGGATCTTTTTAGAGGAATCTTTAGGTAGTTGATATGTTAAAAGAGTGACTTAAAATCTTGATACAAATACTTAACAAAAAGGTTAACTCGTATAAGAATATTGAATATAGAATATAACAATGTCAGAGTCTTGGTAAGGATGTTAGTTGGTAAATGAGGCATAGTTGTAATGAATTTAGAGACATGTTCAGAAGGTTGATGGATAAAAGGATTTTAACTCTAAATATGTTGAAGCCTTGTTCGGAAAGTTATTTGGTGAAAGAATTGTAGTTGCAATGATTTTGAAGACATACTTAGAAGATTTGCTAAATTATAAGGTTAGGTAAAATCACCTTAGAGACATCTCCAAGGGGTTGGTTTATAAAGAAGAAACTTAATCACTAGTTCAAAGAATTGATTAGAAAGTTGGATAGTAAGAGGGACTTAACTAACCCCCCATCAAAGACTTGTTTAGGAAGTATTTGGAAAAGGAAATGTAGCTAAAAGAGCTTAAAGGATTTGATTCGAGGATTGATTAATGTGGAATGCTTAAGGGAAACAACTTCAAAGGCTTGTTCAAAGAGTTGACTGGAGTAAGAGTACAATTGGGATAACTTTAGAAGACTTGGTTAGAAGGTTACTGGTCTAAAAACACTTATCCATAGACTTTGTTAAAAGGTTCCGAGACCAAAATTTGGTGTCAAGTAAGCTTTTAGAACCATATTCAAAGACTTTAATAGCAAGTAGGAAGTTGAGACAAACTCTTTCGTAATTATAAATAGTATTTGACTGCCTACTTGAGACCTGCTTGGACAACAGCTTGGCCTACTCGACCCTCAGTTCAGCTGACCTAAATTTGAATTGCTCAAAGCATGACTGAGCTAAAGTCACCTTAAAAGAATCATCAACTTTACTTAATACCTTTGCTCAACAATCTCCATCCTAACTATACGACTCTATCTATTTCTACCAGAAGCATTGCCAATAACTATCTGCTACATGTCTAGCCACTATGTGATGGAACCTACTGTATAGATAAGATGTTTTCTTGCATTTTCTTTTATACCCTTATACGTTCTTTGTAACTTACTTATTTAGGACATTATCTTTTTTAGTCTTTTCCTATTTGGGTAGTTGCCCTAAAGTTTTGAATATAAATACCCATTGTACACTATAGATGCATCATCTTCAACTTTATTATAGAATATTCAAGGTCTCCTTTGCTTACCTGTAAACATTCATTTTTGTTTTCTTACTTGCTCTTATCATTCTCATCCACTCTTATCTTAACCCTTAAGCAAGGCTAGGTAGCAAGTTCTCTCATTGGACTAACTCATGCGTCGTATGAAGTTAATTCATAAGTCCTCAATAGTTTCATAGTGCATTATATCTTTAGAGCTAATCGTAGTCTTTGCTTAATTACTTTCCTTTTATGCATTCTTACTTCCATTTCAGGCTTTGATAAGCTTAGACCCCTCCTCGATAGGGTCAACCTTGTCTACCTTTGGCACAGCCATATCAATTTAGTTTAATGGTTACATGTACCTACCCTTTAAAATTTATTAAATAATATAATATATTAATTATATTTTCTTCAATCAAGTAGACTAAAAGGATAAAAACAATATCATATTGATGTTAAAAAGAAATGACTTAAACCCTTAAACCCTAAACCTAAAACTAATAATCAAAACCTCAAAATAGTATAGTTAAACTTCAAAATACTTATTGCCATTTCTAAGAAACCTATACCTTCTTTTCATTTGTGCATGCAACCTCATTTGTTTGCGATTTGTGCGTATAAGAGTCCAAATGCAAAAGCCATGTACATACTACATAATGAACGCGCTATATATGACAAAAGGAAATGACTTAAGTAGTATTCGTGGAATGATCAAGTGAAAATTGGAAGGGAGGAGGAGTAGGAAATTTCAATAAAGCTTTAACACAAGGTGTGATAGATGAAGGAGTTAACTAACATCAAACTTCACCACTTGTGATGAACAGGGTATATGTTCTTCAAAGTATAGTATTTGATGTGTTCGAGTGAGTAGTTTGGCTAGTAACGACATTGGTGAGAGTTTTCTTCTTGTCCAAATGATGGAGGGGTACAGTGTAGAACACTAAGCTAAACTTAAGAGGAAAAGTGGGGGGGTGGGATGGGTGTGAGGTGAATTGAGTTTTAGGGGAAAATTGCAATTCTTTTCGAAATTGAGCACTAAAAGTAACAATTAACATAATCAAGATAATGATAAAGCAATAATAAGTACGGAAATTAAAAGAGATAGGGATAAAAAAGATCAAACATGGATATAACGTAGAGTTTGGACTACCCCCTAGTCTCCATGGACACATAATGCCTCCAACCGAAGACTTCACACCACTTTATTGATTTCTCAATCCAAGTTTTAAGAGCTACAAAAACATAAACTTGATTATATGAGTTTCATACTTATAACTCTCAACACAATTCATAATCTCTACTCACAACACAAAAACTCAATCTTAAAAATTATTGGTTTAGTGTTTTTAACTCTCAATACTTTGCAACTAATAGCTCACAAGTACTACACTTCAAATCTCTCTAAATATTAGCAAATTAAGATATAAGAGACAACAAGAATAATAGACAATAAGAGCAAAAATGAATGTTCGAATATTATAGCAAAATATCAGTTCTCTATCATCCTTAGTCGGGTTATTGAGCATTTATATCATCTCATTTAATTCTTTCAGTTATAATGCATTAAATACTCTAATAGGTAGTTGAAACAAGCTCACCAGTATACCGGTACCTTACACTTACCAGCATGACGGTAAGCAAATGTATTATCGGCATGAACACCGGCAAGTGAACCAACATACTAGCTCCTTAAGGTCAATCAACTTTTCTTTGTATTGTTCAAGGCTTTATATCGTCAGCCTAGTTCTTCCTTGAGCCATCATGCTGGTAAGCTAAGTATCAACTGAAAATACTTTTAACACACAACGAACAAATACACTTTACAATCTAACTTCAAGATCATTTGATCACCACTCAAAAGTTAAACATCTTATAGAGTTAATCGATATATTTAATCATTAAGAAAATTAATCGACTTATTCAATTACCTCCATATAATCGAATAATACTTAATTTAATCATCTACTTGTTTTGTTATCTTGAAAAACAACATGTTTAGATATATACTTTTTGTTTTATTCTCATCAAAATCAACTTGTTTAATTATACACTATTTGTTTTGTTCTCGTCAAAATCAAATAATGAATCTTAGGTTTAACATAGGGTATTTATAGAAATTGGTTATTAATCTCATTCATTGGATTATAATAATAATCAATAACTAGAATTGACCCATTTCCTCTTATGGAAATTTTTCATAGGTTTAAGCCTAATAATGGCATTATCTTCATAGTGTAAGCCAACTTAAGAAATGTTAGATTGGGTGAAATGATTCAACTGGCCTTACTCCAAGCTCTCCCTACCAATTCTCTTTTGATCATCTCAAATGTATATGGGCTTGATTCTTTGAGCCTTGTCACCTTAATCTAAAGAGCCAAACCCATTTTAATCATTGGGTTCAAAAGCTACAAATCGAATTTAGCCCTTTACTTTTTTCCCCATGACCAAAGTTATTTGGACAAAGTCGAAGGGGTTTGGGCATCAACCCTTTTAGATAGTTGAGACATGTGCGCACTATTGAACAGTTGTACTACTGCCGAATTTATTCGAGAATTGTCTTGGTGCAAAATTTAATAACACCTCTTAATTGTGTGTCTTGCATTGGCCAAACTAGGTTATATGTTTCCCCTATGATAACATGTAAAATAAATTATTTCAATAATTCAATGGTTTCGTATGTGTTGATTCGAGTAAATTAAAGTCATGCTATCCAATGATGACCTGCTAGTCAACCAACTTATCATGTAGTCAAATCATTCTTTAGGAAATTCTCTTCTTCACTTAATTCCTATCTCAATTCCCTTTCTAGCTTGATAATGAGTAACAAGTCAATACTACAGTGTAGTGATTTGTAGTTGCACATGGGTTCCATTTCCAATTGCAAAGAAGAAGAATAAACTTGTTATTGCATTGAAGAAATACGTGTCCATGACTAAAATTTAGGCTTACCATGACAAGATTGAATCTAAAGCACTTCATGCTTAGGTCAAGACTTTAGGTTAAGAAACGAGCTTATTTTCTTTTCTTTATTTTATTCATATAAAATATTTGTCTTGTTAAGCTTGAGTTTTGTATACTTGCTCCACTTTAAGGACTCCAAGTGATGCATCTAATTTTACTGTAAATTCGTTCTTAGGGTATGGCTTCGCGACAATGCATTGGTGATATGGGAGCTTGAATTTCAGAACCCTAGTCATGGACGTCACCTGTATCTCTTTTAAGTATATGTCTAAATCTTCCTTAGTTTCGAAAAAACCCTTATGAGTGGATGTCTCTACCTTCATCAACATCACAAGAGTAGGGTTCATGGAAGTGAGATTCATAAGTATAGAGCTTATAGGTGTCAGATTCATGGGTATAGGCAATGCAAATTAAATAATTATGACATATGGAGTGGCACGTGAGGACGATAAGCCTCTAATCTAGATCCCTTGATTCCTTACTTCGAGTAAGGAGTGTTGTGTAGCTGTAGGTTCTATTGTAGGAAGTTCCTCCTTAACTATAGGAGTAACTTGTTCATTAATAATAAAAGGAATGAATGGCTAAGGAGCTTATGGAGTATGTTGCTATACTACCTTAGAAGGATTCAACATAGTTGCTTGCTGTTGGGTAGCAACAAAGGCAATCAAAGCGAGCACACATTGGGTGAACATAGCTATGAGTTCATTCATATTTCGATTAGTTTCTCATAGCTCACATGCTAGTTACGCGTTATTAAGGACAATTTACAATATGACATCTTGCTCATGAACAGGATTAGCTGGTCTTCTCTTTGGTAGTACCATGATGCAAATGTCAAGTCTTCCCTCCCCAATTGAGTTGCCAAAAAATGTGGGAGTAAGAGTCTGAATGTGAAGGTCATGTATGTACTGCATGATGAATACACTACACGTGACAAAAAAAAGTGACTTAAGTGGTACTCGTAGGATGATTGAGTGAAGACTGGAAGAGATGAGGAGTAGGTAATCTTAGTAAGGCATTAACATAGGGTATGATAGGTAGAAGAGCTAAATAGTATCAAACTCCACTACTTATGATGAATAGGGTATGTGCTTAAGAAATTTTAGTATTTGATGCGTTTGAGTGAGTAGTTTGATAAAGTAACGATGTTGGTCAAAGTTTTCTTCTTGTCTAAATGATAGAGGGGTAAGGCATTTATAGAAGTTGGTTGTCAATCTGTTGCATAGTCATGATGATCAACAGTTAGAATTGACCCATTCCTCTTATAAACCTCAAATGGACCTTTTTCATAGGTTTAGGCCCAATAGTAGCATTATCTTCCTAGTGTGTAATAACTTGAAATGGTTGGATTGAGTGGACCGATCCAACTGGTTTTGCTTCAAGCTCACCATGTTAATTCTCCCTTGATTATTTTGAATGTATAATCAACTTAGCTTAAAGAGCCAAATTCATTTTAATCATTAGGCTGGAAGCCCATGAATCAAATTCAACCCTCTGCACTATTTAATTGCTTTGCTAATAAAGAGTGTCGTTTAACATTCAAACTTCATATATTATGTTTAAAAGGTAATCTTTTAGCATGAGAAAGAAAAAATAAAACCATTTGTTATAAAAAAAAAATGTGAACTTGAAATTTATGGGAAGATTAAAAAATTTTACATATTCTATGGGGTACTCTATACCTTATAGGTTCTAAGATATAGGTTTGAGGGTAGTTCTAAGTTTTTAAAAGGTAGGTTTCGATTCCAAAAATTTGAAAATCCGTATCTACAGCGAGATATAGTATGGATAGGGGCTCATTTCCAGCCTATTGGATACCTCTACGTACGATCACAATTTGAAACATCGTATAAAATGGAGTTGTAATGAGTTGCTACACGTGATGATCGCCGAGGTTTCTCAAGCCAACAAAAATGGGATGTGTGTTTTCTATGTGATGTTTGTTAAGTGTTTATTTCAAATTTTGAATGCAATTTTCTAAGAATTATCACAATTTCTAATTTATATGTTGTCAATTATTAATATATTAATAGGTAAATTCACAATGTATTATTTTTTTCCAAGGATTTCTATGCAGTTACTTTTATCGTGTCTTTCCAAATTTTTTATGATGTTAATAGTGAATGCAATCACGAGCCACATATACCACGACATTTTGCAATAAAGGGGAACAAAATCATTTCTTCACATTGTTTCTTAGTTATACAATATAAAAGGTGAAAAAACCATTATCTATTTGTATTTTATCGATTGAATGCCTACATATTCATCCAACGCACCTTACTTGGCCAATTACATTTTGCTCTTATGAATACTTTATTAAACCCGTAATTTAACCTTTTTTAACATATTATATAATTAAAAAAATTGCAGTTATTGAGGATTTAAATTAATTTACAGATATACAATAAATGTTATGGAGTTCTTAACAACTAATATTTGTCTATAAAATGGGATTATTCTATAGTCTAGTCCTTATTTTTTATAGTATCGATCTCGTTATTTATCTTACTCTTGATTTATCCTCTTTTAAATCTAAATTATTGAATAAAATATGAATTCAACAGTTTAAATTTAATAAAATGAAAATGAATTGTTAGATGAAGGATGGGACTATACACAGTAATTTAATTTATTGATGTTCTTTATTATTTTTTATCATTACTAGACTGGATAACGATTTTGCAGTTAATATATCATGTAGTTAATGCCTTTAAATTTGCACACGCAAATATGACTGGATAGTATCCGGGCCGTGAGGTCTTTTGAGGGTTTGCCGGTTGGGGGTGGTGAGGTGGGGTTTGATAAAAGGAAATTGAATTTAATCTGAGTCAGCAGATAACAAACAGATTCGTTAATCCTTATACATATGGATAAGGAAGAAAAAAGATTCATAGTTAGAACATATTATGTATAACTATTAATTATATTTAAATATTTTATAATATACTATAATTCATATATTTAAATCTGAATGGTAGTTATGCATTATATAATATGATGTACCCACCAAATTCCTCTCCATATCAACTGGCAAGATTCGGAAGTTTTCGATTAGTTATGATATGTTTGCCAGCATCTTGCGTGCGTGGCTTTCCTTTCCTTCATGCAAAAACAGAAGACCTTAATCAAATTTAAATTTTAAAATGTTGAATTGAAGGACTGTACCATGTTTTTGCATCAAGGAATCCTAAAGAAGAATGAAGAACTGTTTATCTGTAATATTGTCTCCTAAGTTTCAATTTGAGAGAGCTAATAACTTATCTGTCCATTCTTTTGTTTAATTATTTATACTTCATCCTGCCAAATGCTACTCTTAATTGCAAATAAGAGTTGTTCTATATGTTGTGTTTTCTTCACTTGCATTAGATATTGAATGTATATTTCTACCCATCAGCACATGACTTCAGTTAACAAATATATTTATAATATTCTATAATGATACCTTAAAAATTTCTTATATAAATTATAATTAATATGGAAGGTACCTAAAGAATTGTAATTTCCATCACACTCTGAATCTAACTTACTGAACTCAGCTGGCTTTTCAGATCCTTAAGTGTTTCATAAGCGGTTGCCTCTTAATCTTCTGAGTTTGCATATGGAATACAAATAATACCAGCTTCAATCTTTTCCTTGATGGAGTGTCGATCGATCATCTAAGATCTCACCTCGATTCACAAATTTCAAGCATCATTTCTTTAAATTTTGCATCAACTTAAACTAGTAAATGTGTCCTTCCCCTTTGGTAAAGCGTTTTAGTAGTAGGGATGAAATTGACTTACTTGATCGAAACAAATTGGAAGATTCAATGTTGCAGATGAATGTGACCAGAGAAACTAGAGAGCTAGGAATGCAAGTAGTGTCACGAAAAAGAATGAATCTGTTAAGTTTGTTACAAACGTAGTATTTATAGTTGCTGAGTGACACGTGATAGAGAACAAACGCATGCAAACAAATAAAACTACTCTGCTATCAATTAAGCAACTTTACTCAGGTACTGTTAGTAAAAATACCAATAGAATAACTTGAACCACCCCCCTGCAGAGTAGTATTTATAGTTGTTGAGTGACAAGTGATAGAGAACAAAACACGTGCAAATATATAAAACTACTTTGCTATCAATTAAGCTACTTTACTCTGCTACCATTGGTAAAAATAAAAGTATAGTAGTAGAAATAACTTGAACCCTACAGCAGAAAAAATGGAGCTGTTTGTCATTGACCCCTTTGTCATAAATGCAACCTCCCCAAAAAATTCATCGGAAGATTAGCATGTAAATGAATGGCTCTTGCTATGCTTAAAAGATGATGGTGTTTTCTCTCAACAACCACATTTTTTGAGAAGTGTAAATGACATTCCTTTGATGGAGTATGCTAAGTTTATTGAACAAATATTGAAACTCAGATCCGAGAAATTCAGCACCATTGTCGAGTTGAACAAACTTTGGTGTAGAAGAAAAATGATTTTTAACATAAGCAAAGAATTTGGTCAAAACAGAAGTGATATGTGAATGTTCCACAAGAAATGTCTAAGTGCATTTTGATAAGAAAAATTCTTTCACTAAAAATAGGAAGTGTATTATATGGACCTCATATATCCATGCATAGCAAATAAAAGGGAGAAGCACAAGAAGTATTAGATGAAAAAGGAAGTCTATGAAATTGCAAAAGCATACAAGTAACACACAAGAATTTGATATCATGTAATTGTTCACAATTGACCAAATAATTGACCGAATGTTTGATCTTTGAAATTGAAATATGTCCTAAGCGATGGTGAAGAAGATCTAATGCTTGCTTATTATCAAGTTATACCTAAGGAGAATGATCAAGACTGGCAGCATGTACATTATGTAATCGAACATTAGGAAGAACATAACAACCATTAGAACATGGCTTGGAGACCAAAATAATAGTCCAGAACGCACATCAGCTAGAACAAAAATTTTGCTTGATCCTTGGTCCTGAAAGAAACAACTTTAGGAGTCGAAAACGACATTCATTTGATAATGTTTTGTCACTTTGCTAACAGACAAGAGATTAAAATGAAAGGCAAGGACCAAAAGGACATTGATGAGCATGATATTTTCATCAATAGTCACATCTCCAACAATGTGAACTAAACTATGCCTACCATTTGGAAGTTTACCTTTATTGGGTTTTCTAAAGGTCTTTTATTTTGCAATATGTGAGGGAAAGGGGATATGTGGTCAGAGGCTCCCGTATCCACTACTCATTCACTAGGAACTTTATCATTATCTAAAGCAAAATGAGTAAAGGAGGTTAAACGGATACCTGCAAAATTCATGAGCTGTTCTTCCTTTTTTCCTTTCAAAGCTCGAATGACTTCCTGGCAAATCTTAGCAACAACATCGGAAGAATTGATAGTAGTAATAGCAAAGTTATTGAAATCATTAAGCAGACTGTCCATGTGTCTTCCATGACTAGTTTGCACTTTAGCTATGACTCTAGCTCCTTTCTAATCTCTTCAACATTTGTACCATTTGGAAAGCCAACAAGTTCCAAGAACCCATCAACTGAATGACTAGATTTCTTATAGTGAGCACAAACAAGTCTTAATCCAATTTTATGTCTCTTATTTGGAATATTTGATTTTGCTAAACCCTGAAAATTATACGCAGTTGGAATTTCACCATGGCTTCCAAGCAAATCACTCATTTGCTTTTGCTTTTCAACTAGGCAAATAAGGTAATATGCTATACTAGTAGTTGGTAATGGATCCAGAGAAAAAAGCTGGCTTTGAATATCATATATCTCATTCAATCCCATCAAAAATTGCATCAATTTGTTTCGATTCTCAATTTCATACAACTTCGCTTTTAAATGACAATCATAACATTCATAAGCTCTACAAGTGCATCCTAAAAACTCGGAAACACTAACCATTTCATCCCATAATTCTTTTAACTTATTGAAGCAAGCAACCACACTTGAGATTCTTGCTTCATATTAGACAATTCATGTTGCAATTGATATATGAGAGGTCCATTTGTTTATCCAAATCTTTCACAAAGATCATCCCAAAGTTCCTTTGATGATTTTGCATACATAAAGGCTTTGGATAGATTTTTCATTATAGAATTGAGCATCCAGCAACAAATAATGAAATCACATCTTATTCATCGTTGAATCTTGTTTTCATCAATCTCAGGTTTAGGACAATTGCCTTCAATAAACCATAATTTTACTTTTGCTCCTAAAGCTAGCTTGACTGATTGACTTCAACAGAATGCTTGTAATAATAATACCAAGATTATCAACTATAGACGAAAACTAACGATCATGAAGCAAATCAACAACCATACTACAATCAAATAACACAATCTACTCGCAATCGCTAAAGAAAATCAATTAATCACAGGATTTCTACACCGATTGACACCATGTTGAAGCAAACAGCAACATTATTGAAAGTAAAACGATGAAATTGACTTGCTCGATTAAAATAAATTAGGACGAATAAGATTCAATGTTGTTGATGAGCGTAACTAGAGAAACTAGAAAGCCAGAGAATGAAAGTAGTGCATTGAAAATGAATGGATTTGTTAAGTTTGTTACAAACACATGATAGAGAACAAGACACGTGCAAATAAATAAAACTACTCTCCGATCAATTAACCAACTCTACTTTGCTTCTGTTTGTGAAAATACAAGTAAGGTAGTAGTAATAATTTCAACAAGTTCAAACAACATTCCCCAACATGTCCCGTTCACATTTCGACTTCTAAAGGTCCCCAACCAAGCTTATAATGTTTGGGCTTGCATGATTTGTATAAGATCTTTTCGTCTTTCTTTTCTCTTTTTTGACATTGCAGTAGAAGGAAACCTGTTGCAGTGAAACATAGAGAAGATATATTGCTAATTTATGGAGTCGAGGCTAAGTTTTGTACTTCTATAGTACAAATTTCAAAAAAATATATCGAAATAGTGCGTTCTTGGAAAATTTTACGAAACTAGTTTAATAAGGGTACACACAACGCTTCACTATTCATCATTTTTTTTTTAAGAAAGGTGCATAAGGGAATCACATCATCCTTTATTATAAGAAAGGCGCATAAAAGGATCGCACCTTCCCTATAATAAAGAAGGCACAAAAAAAGAACACGCCTTCAGTATTGTTAGGAAGGCACGATCCTCCTACGCACCTTCCATTCACTATATATACCTTTCTTCCGCATTTTCCCTTTATTTGCACCACTTCCAAACATTTATTTAGTTTGATTGTTATGTATTATTGACATTTATTACTTATTGTGTATATGGTTTTTATAAATTATTTTTCATATTATATTGTTACTTCCTTAATACTGATCATTTATTATGTATATATATATATATACACTTATTCTTTATACTTTTAACAGGTTTAGTTAGTAAGTTAGTAAATCATTTAAGCTGACCCACTCCATTAATACTTCTAGTAGGAATTACAATTAATAAGAGGTAATGTGAAACGTAAATTTAATTTAGGATCGGAATTGACAATTAACTCGTCATTTTTAAAGTATTTAGCCAAGAATAATATTAAATATCAACTAAATGTGCATAGTAGTGATATTAAAGACGCGCTATTGGATACTAAAGGTGCACGAAAGGAACACGCATTTATATAATAACTTTACTGTCAAAATAAAATAAAAATAAATAAATTAACACCGAAAAATTTCAACTGAAAGCGCGCATATGGAGCGCGCCTTCCTTAGATACTGAAGGTGCACACCATCTTTGTGCCTTCAATATACCTTGGAAGGCGTGCTTCATATCCGTACCTTCAGTTAAAAAAATTATGAATAGTGAAGGCATACGCGAATACTTTCCTAAATTTTTTTTGGGAATATATCATTTTGGTATATTTTTTCCAAATTTGCTCTATAAAAGTGCAAAACTCGTCGGGGCTACCAAAAAACCTGATTACAGTTGTGCATCTCACTATTACAAAATTGTCACTACTCGATATTTTGTTTTTATTACAAGCATTGACCTTCATTATAAGCCTTCAATTAAATTACAAGATTGCCCTTCTTTTTCAATTAATTTTCGACATGTCAACCGAAAAATCTCATGGTTGATTTTCAAAACTAAAAATTCCATAGTTTTTTTTTTTTTAGTTTGGCCAAAAAACCAAATCCCTTTATTCATAGTTAACAAAAAAATCCCCATATGTGAATTAGAGCATAATATATATCTACTGACTTTAAGAAAAAAAAAATACATGATTACAAATTATATAAATAAAATTACCAAAATACCAAACAATATTAAAATTTATGTATTGTAAGTATGTCGCATTTTCATAATATACTAATTTTTATTTTGAAAATGCAATATAGGTATTATATTAATGCCATATTTTATTATAAATAGCTATATATGTATTTTGATAATATTTTTTTTTATCTATATTTGTATAATATTTATGATAAATATATAAATTCTCATGTGAACTATATAAATTAATTATATGGGCTATTTTTAAAGTAAATTAGCCCCCATAAAAAGACAAAAATATCCATGTTTGTGAACATAAGCATCATATTTGCAGTTATAAAAAGATCTACGTAACTTTTCAAAAACATTGAATTACGCTTTTCAATCTTATAGAAATACATGCTATTATATAATTAGATGGATATTATTATGGTTTATCATAGATATTTTATTTATTATTTATCATTTTCGCAGTATTATTTATTATTTTGTTAAATATATATTTTATCATTTTTTAGCCCTTACTGTAGCAAAAATATTTATATGTCTAAATAATGTTCCATTGTTTTATTAAAAAGCACCATCCACATTAAGTCTTGATAAATTCAAAAGATATGAAGTTACCCTGTTAGATAATAATAATAATAATAATATACTATATAATTCTCTTAGGAACATTTATTAAATATTCGTGGCTTCATCCCCATATGACGAGTAGACATCTTCTTCTTCTTCTCTTTTTTTTTTTTTTCGAAAAAATTAACTTTAATCTTCTCAGCGAAAATTTTGGGAGGCCAGCCATGGTCCATGACTCAGTTCCACGTCGCATTGGGATCACAAACCATATAAACAGCAAGTTAGCGGGACAACCGAGTCAGCAATACATCAAGATGTGGTATCATTGGACCCCAAAGATAGAAAGTATCAACTCACTCGATTATTGCGGATATGTTTGCCCGCTATTTCCATGCATGGGCATGATTCAGATTATTAGGTAACTAAAAAAAGCAAATCAAAAGCCTACAGGTCCTTCATGCAAAAAAAACAGAAAATCTTATCGCGTAGTCCAGTCTTAAAAATTTTCAAATGTTGAATTTGAGAATTATATTATGTTTTTCGCATTGAGTACTCCTAAATCTTGGAATTCTCTGGGCAGGACTCTCTGGTTACTATAAATTTGCTCCTTCTAAACCTTAATCTAATGTATGAGGACAACATTAACCCTTTTAGTCAAATAACCTTTTGCTTCTTCTTCCCGTTTGTTCGAATTTTTAGTATTAGATCGGTTTTTGATTCAGGATGACGATCACCGTGAAACAGCCCGAAATCGGTATCCTCCTTTTTCTTTTCCTTCTAATTCTTGTATCTATTTTTGAGTTTGTTTGGAATATGAGATTGTGTTTGTATTATCCGAAATTATATATTGTGATTAATTTGATTGTACCTTTATTCATGGCGAATTCGATTTGTAATCTTAAATGTATTTATATATTGTTTTCTTAAGGATCAGTCGAAATTGAGGAGAAGAAGAATCCTGATGAACAGGAAGAATTGGTGTTAGATGGGGGATTTGTAGTGCCGGATGCAAACGCTTTTGGTCATAGTTTCAGGTCTACGCCTTTCGTTTGCGTTAATCATATCATCATTGATACCATAGCAGTTATTCATAAGATGTGGGTAACGAGTTACGATTCAAATATGTCTATTATTATAGATTTGAAATTCGTGAAATAATGAAAAATTAATGAGATTAGGGATGAATAAGTTAGTATAAGTTGAATTTGTATCATATGTGTACTGTCTCTGGAGAAGCTCTTGTATTGTATCATTCGTGTTGATTTTTATATTCTATGTAATTGGTGAATTAAGATTTCCTAGAAATCTTTTTGCTTAGATTAATGGTCACGAGGTTGCCAACATTAGTTGAAAAGATGACCCTGAACGCATTTGTTTCTTAGAAACAAATTCTGTTTTGTAACAATTATGGAGAGAAAAGGACAGCCATGGAAGAGCCTAATTTATCTTTAACATATTCACATGATGTCATATATAATGCAGTTAGAATAATCACTTAACATATTCAATGCAGGGATTACAACGCAGAAGGTGAGAGGCAAAAATAAGTGGAGGAATTCTATAGGATGCAACACATAAATCAAACTTATGACTATGTAAGCAATACAGGGCTGGAGGTCCAATTATTTTATTTTGTACTTACATCACCATATAATTTGGGGATTAATAGAGCCAATTAATGTCCCTTGCAGGTTAAGAAAATGCAAGAGGAGTATGGGAAACTGAACAGAGTGGAGATGAGCATATGGGAATGCTGCGAGCTTCTTAATGAGTTTGTTGATGAGAGCGACCCCGACTTGGATGAACCTCAAATCGAGCATTTGCTGCAAAGAGTTGAAGCCGTCAGGAAGGACTATCCTAATGAGGATTGGCTTCATTTGACTGCCCTAATTCATGGTACATAACGTTAAAGGCTTTAATTACCTCATACTTGCAACAATTAGACTTGGCTGTAATGTAGACATTGACAGAGGTTCGTTTCAATTTTCTGAATATGCACACATGCACATATTTAGACTTATTCGATGCTTAAAATCGATAAGTACAGTGTTATGAAGGTGTCAATGTAGCTAAGTTATTTCTTGTTTTTAACTTCAGATTTGGGAAAGGTCCTGCTTCATCCAAAGTTTGGAGCTCTTCCTCATTGGTCCGTCGTCGGTAAGAATCATGTTGATGATGAAGCATCATCATTTGCTTCCATTATTTCGCTGAATTCTCGCATCTTTTCTTGCAACAGGTGATAAATTCCCAGTCGGCTGTGCCTTTGATGAATCTATCATTCATCACAAGGTAATTTACCTTGGATCTATCCTTTATAATCAAGCAAAACGTCATTGAGATATCATTAATTTCGTGTTACTTTTATATTCATCTTATTGATCTAATTTTGATATTTTATGATCTTTCCATAGCATTTTAAGGATAATCCAGATTCCCAAAATCCTGCTTACAACACCAAGTATGGAATGTATTCCCCGGGTTGTGGACTCAACAATGTATTGATGTCATTTGGGCATGACGACTACATGTACCATGTATTTGTCTAATCGAACGATTCTTTCATCAAACACCGAGAATTTATGATGAACTTTGTCTATTACTTACATATTATTGATAATGGTATCCTACATCAGGTGGCAAAGGAGAACAAGTGCACCCTACCTTCAGCAGGCCTATTTATCGTCAGATACCATTCATTTTATGGTTTGTGTCCGAATAACAGTAGCAATTAGGGCCTGTTTGGATTATCAGTTTTGTATTGTTTCGGTATCATTTTGATATCGGTTATACGACAGATACATATAGACAAATAAGAAAAAAGACGATATAAACTGGCCTTCTTGAACTTGAATATTTTGTACTTCATTTTCTAACTTGTATGGTGAAATTTTGTATCCAGCTTTACATAGGTCAGGAGCATATACACATTTGATGAATGAAGAAGATAAGGAGAACTTGAAGTGGCTTCAAATATTCAAGTAAGATTACATCTGTTTCCTTCTCTCTTTTCCCCATTTCGTTATCACAATACAAGCATGATCGAGTTAATGATTGAGTTGCTGCAAAATATATTCTTGTTATGTGTATATTTGTATATTAATTTTGATTTTCCGTCGCAGCAAATATGATCTCTACAGCAAGAGTAAGTTCTGCATTGACATCGAAAAAGTCAAGCCATACTACCTCTCATTGATAAAAAAGGTGTGCAGCATTCAAATCTAGAAATTGATGATTTCGAGCTGTGAAGACCTGCCTTAGTGAATAAGGACTTAGGGTTGATCCTTATGAAGCAAGACAAGAAAGGGCACATTGTTTTTGACTCGCTACGGCACCTGCCCACCAAAATCGTAGAGATTTTCTTCTTTTTCTGTTAAATGTATTAACTAGAGTTTTTTTTTTTTTTTTTTTTTTTTTTGCAGTACTTCCCTGAAAAGCTAAGATGGTGAAGGTTGGAGCAAGCATGGTGCAAGTGGTGTCAAGTCATGATTATGAAGATCATTTACATGCATTATCTCTTAGTTAATGATAGCTCGAGTTTAATGAAGAATGAAAAACTATTATTGCCTAGAGTTTCAAGTTCATTTAGTTTTAATGAAAGTTAATAACTTATGTGTCCCTTCTTTTGTTTATATATTATCCTGCCCTAATGCTACTCTTATCACTAAATCAAACTGCTGCCAAACGCAAATTGCAGACAAAAGTTGATCTTTATATTGTGTTTTTTTCTTCACTTGGATTAGATATTGCAAGGATATGTCTATCTATCATCACCTAACATTGCTTGATAAATGTATTTCTAATATTCTATTACAACATCTTATAAATTTCTTGTAAATTAATAAGAAAGGTACCCAGAAATTTGTGTTTTCAAATACACTTTGCATTCCCAACTTGCTCAACCCCACTGAATTTTGAGATCTGAAAGTGCTTTATAAGCACAGTTGCCTCTTAATCTTCTGAATGCACATATGAAACACAAGCGTTACCTGCTTCAATCTTTACCTTAAACGAAGTGTCAATGAATTCCTTAACGCAAGTGTCGACGAACTTCTACATGTTTTGTCATGCCATTATGGACCAGTTGGAATGCCATGTTGATTAGAAAGTTATTGTCATAATACAACTAAAATATTTTCATTTCTCTCTACTTTAGATCATCTAAGATCCCACTCAATTCAAAGATTTCAAGTGTCGTTACTTTTGCTTCAACTTAAACTAATAAATATTTCGCTCCCTTAGGCAAAGTATTTTACTAAAAGGGTATGACTTCTTAACTTTTGTCTGTAACCGATTCAATCATAAATTTTGTAAGCCACTTAAACTGAGCTTTCTAGACATGGCTGAAATCTGTAAAACGCCTTATTACGGCAGCATGCATTATTGGATGAAAAAATTCTTACTAAATCCTATTAGGGCCCCATATACTGTCCAAATGCTACATAATATTTGGAGACAAACATTGTTTTAATATTCTTGTTCAGTATTTTAATTGCTCCAATATTCGGGCCAAATGTAGTGATGCTATAGCGTGACATTTATCATTTATGGTCATGATATGATGTACCCCGTTTTCTAAACGCACTTGCATTATTCTTTTTTCTTATCTCCTTAAATGATTAGAAAATTAATCTTGTTCACTTTCTTCTCATCTCAAAATTCTTAATCAAAAGTGTTTTGAACGCTACATTAGAAATTAATTTAATTTACATTTTCATATCATCACTATTTTTAGTTTATTTGTTTTGAAAATAATTGGTTGGTTACAGTTAATTGGCTTATTATTGAACTTAATTCATATCAAGGAGGAGACTAATCATGTATGATATATTATGATGCAATCAATAGCATTCAAAAAAAAAATTGATTAGATTTAAACAAGAAAATAGTTTTCATTAAACAAGCACGTTGAAGAACATCTAAATATCAACACAAAGCCCCCACCCCCACCCCCACCCCCGGTTCACCGACAAAAAATATAAAGAAAAAGCATTACAAAGACATTTTCTTAATCAAGTTTATCTGCAGCACAGTGCATTCAAGTCAGTGTATCCAGTTTCCATCTTCAAAGAGAACCCGAAGACACAAGTGTCAAGCAACCAACTGCGAAAATGCTAAGAATCGCCATGTTATACTTCATATTATCAGAATTGCCGGTGGATGATGTGGTTGTTAATTCGTCTAAGACTATTTATTTTCGTGAGTGTTGTAGTACCATAAGTGGTGGTATTATTATCTTACCATGCTAATGAAACTAAACCGTATGAATTGATGACAATAATATTTAAGTATATGGATTGATACGACTAATTCACGTTTGGTTTTCGTTTGCTTATATGTATTTCGTATGAATGTATCCAAATTATATGCCATTCTCGTGTATGTATTTTAAATTATTTTACAGGATAGTATCCGATGGTTTGGGTGTTTGGCGGCGGAAATAAAAGCCACGGGTGTCAAAGATGTCCCATATGAGAACGGTAAAGGAGGTGTTGAGAATCATTTTTCATAAAAGAGGTCCATACTTTTCTTTTTTTTTTTTTTATCCCAACTATCATATTATATTTTAAAAGAAGAGAAAATTAACTTCCATCCATTCTATTAAAAAATCAATATTCATACTAATAAATTATAATAATCTTAAAAACTTCATCAACTTGAATGGATGTATTTATCCAAGTTACAAAGGAGATATTGCCATCTTACAAAACAAAAAAGGCCATTCATCGTACTAAGTAATCAATATTCATACATATATAAAATTATATATATACATGTATATATGTTATATTTTGCTTTCCTTTTTGTTCTGGGGAACAAATCAAACAAGACAAGCAATCAACAATCTAATATTTAGTATGTCAGAATAAATTGGAATGTAATCACAATTCTAGATTTTATTCTCTTTTGCTATGTTTAAAAGCGTATTTTGAAACTAGAATTACAATTACTTGGAACCGACGATTTCGACTCTAAAAAAGAATTTGATTCACTTTTAAGAAGGTAAATGGTGATTCCATTACTCTCACATTTATTATTATTCTTTAAATTGTTTGATTTTGAATAATTAAGGATTCTTTTCATAATTACTACTATATATGTATTTCTAAACTCGAGAATATATTTCTCATTCTATCATTTAACTCCATTTCATTCTGATTCATTATATTCCAAACCATCCGCACCAAATGTAAAATGAAGGTCTTATAATATTTAATTTAAAATTGAGCTAGAAACCCATTTGTAATGCTTAATGGAATAAATTCATAATAATTATTAATCGAGGTTGGCCCATTCTAGATTTTTCTATAGTCCTATTTCTTTTTTTAATGAAATTAGTACCGCCATCTATCTAACCCTTAATTTGATTACTTTTAAATCTAAACCATTAAACAAACTGTGAATTCAATGGTTTATATTTAAAAATATGGAAATGAACGGTGAGATAATAAATTGAATCGATCCTATCAAAATAAAGGGCGAGACCATAGAATCTCTCGCTCATTCTTGACATTATTGTTTGGAAGGCATGTACATTTCCATGTGGAACAGTAAGAGCATCATCTTCATTTGATTCTTTTAAACTCATCATTAGCTAGTAACAAGAGAGAGCTTAGGAAGGGAGGAAATAAAAAAACAATAAGAAAATAAAAAGGAACACAAAGGAGAGAGAGAGCATGACAATGTTTTAAGATTTTTGTGGCATTTAACGTGAAAAATATTCAATAGGTATTATTTATATATAAACACATAATGATATTAGTAATTTTTATAAAAACTATCAATTATTATTACCAAGTAATCAAAAATCATTAGAAGTTATATGCTACATACATATATATATGTGACATTTCTCGTTTAATATCTAGTAGCCACTAAGCTCTCATTTTCCTTTTCTTTTTTTTTTTTAAATACACAAGTTTTTAATAATGGATTCTAATTTGGAAGCAAGCAAGGATTGTCATGTAAATATGGGTTTAGGCTTAAGTTCTTTTGTAACACCTCAAGCTAAAAAAAGTGAATAATCAAGTTAATAAATATTAACAGGCTTAATTCAATCACTTAGCCAAAATATTGTAAACATATGTTGACAAAATATTCACCACTATTACCTTATAAATTAATACTATAATTCATGTAGAAAACTTAATTATAGAGTATTACAATCTCTCACCCCTACCTCCTAAAGACACGATGTCATCATCGCAAGACACTATAATTAATTAGGCATAGTTCTTTTCCCTTTTTGATGTATGCTTCAAGGCCCTACTTGGACCGTTTCTCTAAATCGGAGCCAGATTTGAATTATCCATTTATTAGTAAAGAGTTGGCTCTAATACTATTTGTAATTCATCAAGCCAAAAACAATGAATAACCAAACCAATAAATACTAATGAGCCAAATTCAACCACTTAACCCAAAAATTGCGACTATATATTGACAAGATATTCACCATCATAACCTTACAAACTAATATTATAACCTCACAAAATTCATATAAAACACTTTTTGTATATTTCATCAATATTTTAAATTAAACAATGAGGTTGAGATATTAACTAGTGGATAGTATTGTTCTTCTACTTCAAGTTAGTAGAGTCATGTTCTAGATTCTTTTTCACTAAACATGTACTTTGATTGAACTGGAATGTACATAAATTAGAATAGTGATTAGAAAAACCCTTTCAATCCATCCATAAGTAGCTAACCGAATTATAGATAGTCATAGAATATATGCTATAACTCAATTAAGGTCTTGTAACTAAAAGGATTAGTTAAATAATGATCTTGCCTAGCAGGGGGGGGGGGGTGGTGGTGGTAATCTTGAGTAACCATTTGCTTTGGAAGAAGGATTTATACATACGTCTTTATGGTTGTAAAATTAAACCCGTTAATAAATGACACATGCAACGTTATATAGACTGATGGCGTAATTGCAACACCAATTCCAATATTCCAACTGACTGAGTCTTAATAATGTTAATTTGAGTTTGATGGATAACCCATTTTATTAGAGTAATTTAGTTTTAGTTATGAGGAAAAAAGATAAAAAAAAAATGAAATCTTTCTTTCATTTGCATAGTTATAGATGAGACTATTAGAGTTGGAAGTTAGTACACCATTCTCAAGGGATGACAACCTTAAATACTTATTGCTAATCTAAGACCGCCGTACCTATTGATTTTAGTGAATCATTGAACAATTGAGCCACTAAGATTGAGTAATCCAACCATTTAACTACCGCTACACATAAGTGTTCCCACATATATATATACATATAAGAAATTTCCTAATAATGTATATGTTCCAAAATAAATAAAACATGTGTGTAATTTTAGATACATCCGATATCTTCTCCTCCAATTAACATTTACCACGATTAAAGTATTGGACATAATATGTCATATTTGATTCTAGCTTTATATTTTCGTTATACTATACATGTCCAAATAATAGTCATGTGGGCATGATATTCTTTTAGTTGTTACAATTTCTTCTGAAATATATAAACAGTATTATAAGTTTCAAATTGCTATGTGTATTATATATTATATATATATAACACATAGTATATTGAATCTTTTTTCATATACTAGGATTGGTATCTTCCCCAGGCTCGATGCAGTTGCCAAGTTTCAACTAATCATATTGATTATAAATTGAACAATAAGTTTATTGAAATGTTTCACTAACGGCAGGCATGGTCATCTCTGGTGGCCGTTCCTTCCTACGAAGAAGCCAGACTCTTGGCTGCATGTGGACTTCTCGTGCAATTTCCGTTCTCATATTTAAAATGAACATAGAGAGAGAGAGAGAAGAAATATCAATCACAATAGTTAATTACAGATTGAGCCATTATCCAACCATTAAACTACCGTGAATGTTCGCACACACACACACACACACACACACATATATATATATATATATAGCTGAATACATCCATACACATGTGTATAATTTTATATACATTCAATATCTTCTCCTGCAATTAACATTTAACCCAATTAGAATATTGGACTTTAAGATATCATACTTGATGATAGTTTTATGCTTTCATTATATTATCCATGTCCAAATAATAGTCACGTGAGCATGATATTCTTTTAATTGTTAACTTTTTTTTTTTATAAATTAGAAAACAGTATTAATATTTTATTAATATTTATATATTATATATATATAACATATCGTGTGTGTTGAATATTTTTTCCGTAAACTTGGATTCCCATCTTCCCCAAGCTCGATGTAATTGCCAAGTTTCAACTAATCACATTGATTATAAAATGAGTTTATTTAAACGTTTCACTAACGGCACACATGATCATCTCTAATGATTGTCTCTTCCGTACAAAGAACCCAGATTCTAGGCTACATGTGGACTTCTCGCGCAGTTCCCGTTCCCATAATTAAAATCAACTTAGAGAGAGAGAGAGAGGTTGACTGATTAATTAATTGATTTGTTAATAAGGGTATAATAGGTAGTCAAATAAAGTGGCTGCAAAGAAGAATTATAAAAAAAATGCTATGCATTTAGACCTGGCATACTATATGACTGCTTTCCAACGTATTGCATGTGAAGTGAATATTTAATATGAAGCACCATTTATTATCAAGTAAGTTAAGTTATTACCAAGCCAACTTGGTGAATTATTTATAATCATGAAGTTGACCAAAAAGAAAGATTCAACGGTAGTTCTTGACTTCTTGTTAGGGCCTATCAGGGATTCAACGGTAGGTAGTTCTTGACTTCTTGTTAGGGCCTATCAGGGATTCAACGGTAGTTCTTCACTTCTTGTTAGGGCACATCAGGACGCTCGACAAAAGCCACCCACCACCAGGTTGTGTGAAGTTGTCACACTTTTAATAGAGTGTTTCTGTCCTCTCTTACATGATATGGCTAAAACTCCCACTTGGGTCATTGCTGTTTCTATAGTTGCTGCTGCTCTAATCCTCTTATTTTTGTTCTTCCTTCTCTGTATTTATAAGAGGAGAAAAAGGATGGCAATGGCAGTAGCAGCACCAGCACCAACACTACAGACACAGCCGGCATTGCCAGCACTCCCTCCACGCTGTCCAAGCTGTGGACACAGTGGTGGAACCTACACTTACACTTGTCGGAGATCCAGCTGTGGTTTTGTAGAATGTCGTTAATGATGATAATGGCAAGGGCAAAGATAAATAAGTAAAACAAAGTTGTTACCTTTTTTTTTTTTTTTTCTTTCCTGCATGAAACTTTTTACCTTCATATGTACTTTGTTTCTTTAAGTACTTATTACTTGACGGAATTCAAGCTAACAGGATATTTAAAATCCTGACACATTAGCAGTGCTGAATTTCTCGTCTGGTCCATCTGATTTAATAGTTAGGGGGCAATCCTTTTAATTATTAGTTATCACAACAATCTTCTTAAGGAGAGGAGACAACTTTCATATTGTACAACTAGTTTATGGTAATACAACATGGGATAAACAAAATCCCAAAAAGACTAATCTTCATTGAAAGAGAGAGAGATCAGAAGAGAAGGAGAAAGATATGGAGATTTCACATATCAGTCACCGCCATGGGTTGATCGAACGTATATTTTCTGGTAGATGCAATGCGTGTGAATCATTTATTAGAAATTCAAGTCCGACTTACGGTTGCAAGGAATGCAGGTTTTGTCTTCATGAATATTGTGCCAGGTTAAGAGAGAGATCCAACATTCCGACCACCCTCAACACCCACTTTTCCTTACTCATAAGCCATACGGATCGGGAAGCTTCGTCTGCGATGGTTGCTCAAGATATTGCAAAGGCTTTTCCTACCATTGTTCGGAGTGCGGTTACGACCTTGACTTGGAATGCGCTCTTCAAAATCTCAATTCCACTCCTACCATCGCCTTCCAACACAAAGGCCATCAACTTGTTTTCTCGGATCAACCCACTGTTCAAGATTGGAGGTGTGTAATTTGCAAGGAAATCCTAGATCTTCCCGTGTTTAAATGCCAGGATCGTGGTTGCCAATATAGAATACACTTCCATTGTGCTCCTCTCAAATTGCCTGAAACCACTCGTCACCGGAAGCACGGACTACATGCTCTCGTGTTTCGTGACCGTTTCCTTGAGGATGATTCGGGCGAATATTACTGTGACAATTGTGAACAGAGAAGAAATCCAGACCATCCTGTGTACTAGGATGTCTGTCTTCTTGTAGTCAAGTATGCTTACAATAAAATTGTATACATCACCACTAGACATGCCCCATTTCAAGGTGTCTACGGTTTCTACCTTGAACTATGTGAGTCCCTACAACTTCAAGCAATCACTTCAAGTGAGTAATTTAGGTCGTATATAGAAATTAGCTGATTAAAACGAAATTTCACAAATAAGTCTTAAGAGCTAGACAAAAACACTTCGTGGGTACAAATTATAGAAATATAATAAAATAATAGTGTTATAGCTAAAAATAGTATGTTTCACTAAATTATATTATATGTATTTTATACGTCATAAACACACGATCTAGATAATAAAAGTTAACTAAATTTTAGAGATAAATTATTTCACCATTAAAATTATAAAATGACATAGAATCATGTATGTAAATAGTAAGTGTAGCTAGTGTATCATTATTATATATAAATATATAGTCGAAAATGCTTAAAATACACTAAAAAAAACACGTATTTAACCAAAACTTAATAAGAAAAATTAGAAAACAATTCACCAAAGTTGCTAAATCACCAAAATCAATATGAAAGAGGTGTGGAACATCTGCAAGCTAGCTGTTGATTAGAGAAACAAGCATTAAGACACTTAGATATGTTGATTATGGTATTTAAGCTCAAAGGAGGGAGACAATCTTCATTTAGCACCATACAATCTTTGAAAACATCACCAAACTCTCTCAAATTCTTCATGAAGATGTTGGGGAGTTTGGAAAAATCTAGAAAGAGAAAGAACATGGAAGTAAATTATGGAAAAAAATTAAGAACCGACATTATGAAAACTACACCGATTCATAGATTTGAAAAATAATAACTCAAAATCCCAATTTTAACCTTAAAAATGAGATTACTCAATATAATGTAAAAATAATCAAAACTCCTAAAACCAAGCTTAGAATTCAAAGAGAATTTAGAGATAAGTTAATTAAGTTATAAAATGAAATAATATAGTATAATATGCTATATGAGTATACATGTATTTTTATAAGTATACCCGACATATATAATAAATATACTCATAAATTAAACCAAAAGTATATAATTGTATATGTGATAAGTGATAATTTACAAAATTAAATAGGAAATATATTTTAAAAATAAAAGATATGCTAGAAACATGATTATATATATATAATTACTCATTACGTGTATGATATATATCTATATATTAATAAAATCATTAAATACTAACATAAAATACCAAAATCCTCTAAAATATCATCTAAAAATTATAAAAAAATAACAACAACATGGAATATGATTAAATTAAATATGGAGCATCTTAAAAAGGATAAATGAGGGAAAAATTACTTAACAATCAAGAAAAAATTCTAACCAACCTAAAAAACTATAAATAGGATATTATGACTTAGATTTAATGTTTTGGTAACCAAGAAAACTTTAAAAAAATTTGAAAAAATTTTCAAAAAAATAAGAAAACAAAGCAAGGACAAGCCTAGCTAATTCACATACCAAACCTTGATCTACTGTTATGCCCTTCCACCACCACGTAGGAGTACTAGTGCTTATACCATCCGACCACCTCTTGCTAATCGACAGCCACCAAAGCACTAACAAATAGGTTGGTCAAATTTTTTCCTTGTTTTTGCTTAATTTTCAATAAATATTGGATTAATTCAAAAAATTATGAAAATTTTTGTATCGAGGTTATTTTAGATATATGTTTATGTGATAATTTTATTTTTGTAAAATTAAGATTTTTTTTATAAATTTGCTTAAGAAAGTTACGATTCATCTGAATTTTAATTTTCAAAACAAATACCCTAAACAATATAGTTTCTAGTTCAAAATTTTTGTATAAAATACATATGATATATATTTAATTACTATACAAACATATTTTAAATTTAGGTACTATTAATATTTAATGTAATTTTTTGCCCTAAAAATAACAAGAAATAGGATGAAAAGATGAAATAAATAATTTTTTATGAAATTAATTTATGAAAGTGATAGGTACAAACTTGTAGTGAATTGTAATGATGTTAGGATATATTGAAAATAATTTTGTATAAAAATAATAATATTTTGTTAATTAAATGCAATTTAGGAGTAAAATTGTAATTACGACCATTTAGGCGATAAACCTGATAGCGTGGAACCATATGCTAATTGAATTCATCATATTTTTAGGAGTCTATAAAAATTTTTGGGGAATTATTTAGTGACCTAAGCTATTTATTATAAATTTACATAGTAAAATAGCTTAAATTACAAACCGATAGTCGTTTTTAGTAATAATAGGCTAAAATATGATAAATATTAAAATAAAAACTATATATATACATGCCAGTCAAATTTGGTAAAAATGAAATCTTAATATATTTAATGATAGTTCTTACAACCGAGTTAAGTTATATACATATTATGATTAAATAACACTTATACTATTAAGCCATATTAGCAAATATAAAAATATAGTTCAATTACATAAAATGAGCATAATACAATAATACTTATTATAAGCACGTATAAGTACATTAGAAACTCGAAGTACCATTTAGAAGTTATTTCTTAAAATAAAACACGTAGTACGTATCCTTGGGTATGTACGAACCCATTGACACTTCTTTTGCTAGAATTGGACAATCCTAGATAATATAACCTATATCTCTATAATATTACAAGAATTTATAAACTGTTGTAACTTGATCATAATTAAAACATAAATTGACTGACTAACAATATGTTTCGATACGATCGAAGCGATATATTATATGTAATTGTATAATTGAGTGTATTATCAATACTTAATAATTTAACGAATATAATAAAATTATATCTCAACATATAAGAAAAATAATAATATACTTTAGATATATATATATATATGTATACATACTTATATATATAACTATATAGCGAAATACAAATAGATAGAACCTTAAAGTTTTCGTAACTCTTATGAAAACTAAACTCACGATAGACCGAATAAGGTCATATGATGGCATTTGCTTATACATGTATTGTACCTAACCAACTTAGTTGAAAACTTTACTTATGATGCGCTGAATGTATACTTCTGTCTCTACCCTACTTACTGAGTAAGTTATTTCTCATTCCCTATATAGCTTATTTTGCAAGTTCTGAATAGATTACAAGTACCTACCCAAAACCAAAAAACTAGCAAACTGGGATAAAGAATAAGGTGTAACAAAAAATGGCTAATTATTGTCCTTAGAATTGACTTTTTTAATTTTTAAGAAAAACTATATAGAACTCCTCAAAGGGCTTGATAGTTTTCAATATTTTAGTCTGTATAAGAAATGATACATACCTAACCACTCTTTCATAAAGTCAAATTACAAGTTTATCTTTAACAAATTATTTTAGAGAAGTACTCCACACGTGTGTATCAAATAAGTATCAAGTTGGATACTTTAAAGAGATAGAGTCAAGTACACCTGGTATGAACTAAGTCAAAGATAGGAACTATAAGAACAGTTTCTCTCTTAGGATGGCTCACTTGGCGGGACTATTACGACTTCATTTTTTCAGGGTATAACAGTTCTAAAGTAATATGAGAGCATTATTCTTAAGAATTCTCTCTAAAGTATAATTCTTAAGAACGTGCTTTGATGCACGATAAATAAAATGAATTAGACATGTTAGGAAACATTGAAAATGGGTTGTAAAAGGGGATTTAAATTATAAGTAAATATATAACCATAATATTTATATACTTATGGTAAAGTTAAGGTTATAATAAGTAATACTGACTTTGGAATTAATTAACTTTTATTTAACTGATTTTGACAACTATAGAAAAGCACCCCCTAATCTCTTGATCAACCCTTAAGTAGAGTAATAAGGAATTGCTTATAAAATATAGAATACTATCCTTCAAGGTTATTACCAAACATAAATAACCAAATAATATTGCAATAATATAAAAAGGTTGTGGTAGATCTAATTTAGAAATAAAAAATTTCTATGCTCATCCCTTATATTTCCTAGAAGAATTCTTAGATTAATTAACTAATTACTACACCACTCATTTCTTATAAGTATTGAGATGTACCATTAAGATTTAATGAGTTGGAACTTGGAAGTAAATCCCTTACTATACTCAGGATATTAAGTAATAAATTGAAAGAATTATAAGTAAGAAGTTTTGAAGAGTTGATTAGTTGCTAAGGGGGAGGGACCTAAAAAAAAAGAAAAAAAACTTTTGTGCTGCTTTGGAGTGTAATGAAGTATTGAATAAGATGGTAACTTAGTCTAGAGATAAATAATTAGTAGAATTTAGAAAAGTAGATTAGACAAAATTTATTCACAAGGGGTATTGTAGAACTTAATTTATAGGATGAAGTAGAGGGTTATAAGATAAACATAAAAAATCAAACTATGAAAGGTAATTAGGTCGATCTTAAAGTGATAATTATAGACTACAATATAGTGGATAGAATGTAGTATAGGGGCACGGACTTTTATTAATAAATAGAAGAAATAGTATGTTAATAATATACTCAATAACGACATTAGACCTTATACAAGATTGGAACACAACAGTATTATTAATTAAATTAAAGGTTATTCTATAACATAAGACATCTTAAAATTAACATGATTATGTTCTTTATTAATATTTAAACTATAAAATCCCCTCCAACCCGAGATATATGTATGATCTTATCAACATATAGTCTTATTAATATGAAAGTGTAACCGAAATAAGCATGAATTAGAGTGAAACTCTGTGCTGGTTAAACTAAATGTCACATATATTGATAGCATATCTACATAACTACATGCATAATTGAATATTTTGGTAGGATTTGAAGTTAAATGAATTATAGAATGCTTGATAAATATAGAAACATATGAGTATTAAATTAGATTATTTCGTAAGTTTTGAATCGATACTTTGTCATTTTAGCATATAATTGTTTAATTCTATAGAATTAAACAGTATAATAGTTAGATGAAATTGAGTAATTAAGATGCATTCGTTTAGATAGCTCCCTTAATTTGCACCTAAATATAGAATGCCTTAAAATCAAAGATAAAGTTATGATCTATAGATCCAACTTTACTAACTTCAATAAACAACTAAAAGAAATATGAGATTGGCATATATAACTATTGATCAACTTAAAATATATAAGTATTTCCTATTAACAATATAACCATGTTGTCCTATACACAATGATATATGTGCTTATGCAAATGGCATAACATAAGCACGAGTAACCGAAAAATGAATAGTTAACATAGGAAATATAACCCTACACTCTCCATCTCATTTGAACATATTCCCTTCATTTATGAAATGTGATTAATAGATATTATATCCTAAAAACATACGATCATACTAAAGTGATCCTACAATAGACATAGAGATACCAAATACTTAAATAAGAAGTAAATGAATTAGCTTGAATGTGTGTACCTATTACATGATTGTGTTATTCTATGTAAATAGATGTTTTGTAAAAATGTTGATGAGTTAAGTGAATTATACCAAGCTTGATAAAATGAACTATAATCACCTATTATAAATGTAATTTTAATTTAAAGAAACACATTTTATGGGTTTCTGTAGTTGAAAAAAAAAAAAAAATAAGTTTGAGAAATCATAAAAGCCATCATATTTAGTATTAGAAGAGAAACATAAGAATGTTAGTTTAGTATTTCATATGAAAAGTTTGGAATTTGTATCTTCTCATCTACTATGAATACATTCGATCCAAGATTGTAAAGTTAAACTGTATAATGATGGATATATGCCTAACAAGTATGATGTATGGAGGACAAGGTGATTTGGAACTTGATTATAAGATACTTGCAAATAAAATAAGAATTGCTTGCTAATAAACTAGATTTGTGTAAGAATATTGTGTAATTATAGAAATTAAAATGTATGTTGCTTAATTATAGAAACTATTATGTACATAAATATAAATTCATGTATGTTCTGAGAGCTAATATTTGATCATTGAACTTGAAATGTGAAGTAATACAAAAATATTCACATGAATGCAATATTGTAACTTCAAGTATGAGTTCCTGATTATAGTATGCTGCGCATAATAATTGTATTATATATAAGTGTTGACTAGCTCCTATTATGAGATTTCTAGCATCTTTATATTTTTTATCGTGAAAATGTATAAGTAAAATTATGTGTTACATCCTAAAGCAAATACATATTGTAGAAAAAGGTGCATGCATACAATAGTTCATTATTTACAAGTTAATTAAAATTAAATCGTAAGACTTATCGATGCAACATTAGGAAATAGATTAAAACCTGAATATGAGACACTATTCCTATTATCTATAGAACTAGTGAAGCAAGAAACTTAATCTTTAACTTATTAACTCGCTGTTAACCAAGCACTTTCCAAGTAGGCATTAAGATTGACCCTATAATGCTCCAACAATGAGGAAAGACTTACCAAAGGACTAATGTTGGAAGTAACCTTAAAATAGTAATCTTATCATTCTAATTGAAAAGTAAAATGTTAATGCAACTTAAAAGTATTCTACTAGAACTATGAATTGTTATGGATTAAACCCCCAGTATGATATAAATCGTCTAATATCATAATAAACACCCAACATAAGAATGCTAGCGAAAGACCCTAAAAATATGTTAATGATCTCAACAAAATAGAACCAATGGATACTTCAGACTAGTCATATCACATAGTGTACATCCAACATAAGATATTAATCCAAAAACCAGAGAATTAAGGAGAAGCTTCAAACTCTAGTTAATAATCCCTACTAGAAAAGGAAGATTGATAAATGTGAACCAAGATATAACTAAAATACTAAGAAAGTATACACTTCATATATGCAATAGCGATAAGTAATCAAGTGGAGAATGGAAAATCTATTATTATCAAGTCTCTTCCTTGTTGAGTCTCTTCTTCTCATCAAAGTACTTCACCTCTTATCATGTTTGGTCAAGTGGTGAGTTCATATCGGTACCAATGTAAGTCCATTGATCAAGAGTCATATCAATTCCAATTGAGTTGAGTTAAGTCATGAGAATTCAAATTGTCGACTATCTCATTTGACTTCAAGGTAGAGAAAAGTCTAAGATTTTCCAAGCTTAATCTTGTTGACATTTGCACTAAGCTATATAAAGAAACAAACTACTAAATGTAGTAGTAACTTAGTCATTATAAGATAGAAGATACGAATGGAAGAAAGAGGAATAATACTTAAGGCAAATGATGGATTTGTATTGTTATTGATCAAAATTATAACTTGAAAATTAGTGATATAAAAGATACAATAGGAGATAAATCAATGAGAGAACACTTAAATAAATAAAATGGAAAGTTGCAAGATTAGAAAAGTGTAATGCGAATGAAAGAATTCAATGATGGTTTTAGCAACTATTTAGCACCAAATTTAGGATATAAGAGATTAGGGAAAAGAAAATAGAAGAGTGGATAAGAGATAAACCGGAAGCTTAAATAGAGAAAGGTTGGACAAATATAGAATAGAAACACTTCAAAAAAATGAAGCTCATGAGAGAAAAGTCATCCATTTGGTTCTCTTAAGTAATAAAATAGCAACCCTTACAAATCATAAATATAAGATTAATAACAAATTTATGAATCCATATAAATTTTTACATGAAAAGATTTGATATGTGTTAGTTTTAAGGGCGAAACTATTTGTAAGGGAGATGGAATGTGATATCTCATAAATCAGCAATCAAGACATGACATCTAAATATTAGGATAAAACCATGTCCTTGTATAATTAGGGTCAATAATTAATCTAGGGCATTCAAAAAAATAAACTAATTAAGTAAAAAACTGATGAGAAACATAATAACCCTAATCAAGGAATTCTCATATGTTTGAAAGTCAATAATATAATAAGATATCAAGAATGCAATCAAAATAGTGAGGATTTACTTTATATGAGCCACTAAAATCACACTTAGGGCAACCATATCCAGATTTAGGGCTTCGAAAAAAAAAAACTTATCCAATTGAACCCAAACTTTACAATTAAAATGAAAAAGTTCGTCGAAATGACTCAATAAAGTTAAATTTCAAAAATAATGACCAAAATCATAATTTTAGCCTTAAAAGCAAGATTACCTAATATGGTGTAAAATTGATTGAAACCCTTAAAATCGAACTTAAAATACAACAAAGACTTAAAGATAAGTTAATTAGGTTATAAAATGAAATAATATATCATAATATACCATATGAGTATATATGTATTTTTATAATTATACCCAGTATATATAATAAATATACCAATAAATTAAAACGAAATTATATAATCATATATATAATAAGTGATAAATTCACAAAATCAAATAGGAAATATATTTTAAAAATAAAATACATGTTAGAAACATGATTACATGTATATAATTACTCCTTACGTGTATGATATATATATAAGATATATACCAATATATTAATAAAATCATTAAATACTAACATAAAATACCAAAATATCATCTAAAAATTATAAAAAATAAGAAACAACCTATAATATGATTGGATTAAATGTAGAACAATTTAAAAAGGATAAGCAGTTGCATCAAAAGCAAATTTATGAGAATTTAACACCTTATGCTTGATTTTTACACTTGTAAATAGGGAAAAAATTGCTTAACAATTAAGAAAAAATTCTAACCGACCTAAAACACTACAAATAGGATATTAGGACTTAGATTTAACATTTTGGCAACCAAGAAGACTTAAGAAAAATTCAAAAAAAAAATTTCAAAATTTTTAACAAAAAAATAGGAAAAATAAAGTAAGAACCAAGCCTAATTAGTTCCCAGACCAAACCTTAATCTACTATTGTACCCTTCCACCACCATGTAGGACTACCAACACCTAGGCCTTCCAACCACCCCTATCCAGCCAACAACTACTAAAGCATTAACGTACAAGTCAATCAAATTTTTGCTTAATTTTCTATAAATATTATATTAATTCGAAAAATTATGAAAAAAAATTGCATCTTGGTTATTTTAGATATTTTTTCATGTTGTAATTTAATTTTTGTAAAATTAATTTTTTTGTATATACTTGTTTAAGAAAGTCATTATTCATTTGAATTTTGACTTTTAAAATAAATACCCTAAATGATGTAGTTTTTAGCTAAAATTTTTTTTGTAAAATACATATGATATATATTTAATTTCTATATAGCCATATTTTTAATTTAGGCACTTTTGATATTTAATGTAATTTTTTTCTTTAAAAATAGTTAGAAATGAGATGAAAAGATGAAATAAATAGGTTTTTATGAAATTAATTAACGAAAATGATAGGTCCTAACTCTTGGTGAATTTTAATGATGTTACGATATATTGGAAATAATTTTTGATAAAAAGAATAATATTTGGTAAATTAAACACAATTTAAAGGTAAAATTGTAATTATAAACATTTAAGCGATGAACCTGATAGTATGGAACAATATGTTGACCGAGTTCCCATATTTTTAGGAGTCTATAAAAATTTTCGAAGAATTATTTAGTGACCCGAGCTATTTATTATAAATCTACGTAATAAAATAATTTAAATTACAAATCGAGGGTCATCTTTAGTAATAATAAGCTAAAATATAATAAATATTGAAATAAAAACTATATATATACATGCTAGTCAAATTTGGTAAAAATGAATTTTTAATATATTTAATGATAATTTTTACGATTGGAGTAAGTTATATACATATTAAGATTAGATAATACCTGTACTATTAAGTTATATTAGCAAATTATATAAAAATATAATTCAATTACATAAAATGAGAATGATACGATAATACTTATTATAAGCACGTATAAGTATATTAGAAACTCAAAGTATCATTTAGAAGTCATTTTTTAAAATAGAACTCATAGTACGTATCATTAGGTATGTACGAATCCAATGATACTATTTTTACTAGAATTGGACAATCCTACATAATATAACATATATTTCTATAATATTATGAGAATTTACAAACTACGACAACTTGATCGCAATTAAAATGTAAACTAACTAATTAATAGTACGTTTTAATTGGATCGAAACAATACATTATATGTAATAGTATCTATGTATATTATCGATACTTAATAACTTAACTTATATAATAAAATTATATCTCAATATATAAGGAAAATAATAATATACTTTAGATATATATGTATACATACTTATTATATAACTATTTAGCGAAATACAAATAGATAGAACTATAATATTTTCATAACTCTTACAAAAACTAAACCTAAACTTCATATATATATAGGGTCTTCCAGTGAACAAAGTATTGATGACACAAGTCTTTCGCAATGAGTGTTAGGATAGGTAAGTAAGATCAATACTTCATAGCATGTTGAGGTATTATTTCAGAATATCTGGAGACTTTGATATGTATCGGGTTATAATTGTAGTTAACTATTTGTACGTATGCAACACTTATAATTGGGTTTCGATTTGCTATGATTAGAGCTGAACTCCATGTTATAGTTGCTCTGTAAATATTATTATACTTGAATTGTTTTATTATGCTTGGCTAATTATCTTAAAAATGAACTAACTCAAACTCGGCTTAATATCTAACTTTATATGCATCGCCACCTACTAAGGTTAATGGCTAGGATTTTTAGGCTAGATATGAACTCTCTTCAATGAGAATACCTGAAATGATCCTTTTCTCACCATTAGATAAACTAAGTAACAGGAAAGAAAGTCGTAACAGAGTTGAAGGTCGTAGTTCGAAGATAGTCATGGAAAGAAGATATTCTCCATTACATAAGGCTCAATTTGGTTTCAATTTGTAAGTGCACGACGTTAATAGCCTCAAACTGGATTAAAGTAAGCACAATTTCTCTAATCTCACGATGAACCGGATAACATCGAACAACGGTATTTGCTTGTACATGCATTACATTTAACCAACTTGATTAAAAACCTTACTTATGATGTGCTGAATGTATACTCCTGTCTTCGCCTCACTTATTGAGCAAGTTGTTGCTCATTCACCTATAGCTTATTTTGTAAGTTCCGAATGGATTATAAGTACCTAACTGAAACCAGAGAACTAGCAAACTGGGATGGAGAGTGAGATATAACAAGAAATGACTAACTATTATCTTTAGAATTGACTTTCTTAATTTTTAAGGAAAATTATATAAAACTCCTTAAAAGACTTAGTAATTTTCAATATTCTGATCTATATAAGAAATAATACGTACCTATGGGACTTACTACCATCCTTTCATAAAGTCAAATTACAAGCTTATCTTTAACAAATTATTTCAAAGGATTATTTCACAGGTTTATATCAAATAAATATCGAGTTGAACGCTTTAAAGAAATAAAGTCGAGTACACCTGGTATAAACTAAGTTTAGGTTAACAACTATATGGATAGTTTCTATCATAGAATGGCTCATACAGCATAGCTATTATGATTTCACCTTTGCAAAACATGACAATGTCTTATCAATTTCTTATAAATGAATAGAAAGTTCCTAGAAATTTACATTTTCCAATGCACTTTGCAGTCCCAACTTGCTTAAACCCACAAGATTTCGAGATCTTAAAGTGCTTTATAAGCACAGTTACCTCTTTAATTTTCTGATTGGACATATGAAACACAAATGTTACCTACTTCAATCTTTTGCTTAACAAAGTGTCAATGAACTTCTACATGTTTTGTCGTGCCACGATTTGAATGCAATGTTGATTAGAAAGTTAATGTCATAAAATAACTAAAATATTTTTTTTTCTCTTTATCATAAGATCATTTAAGATCCCACTTCAAATTCATATTTCAAGTGCCATTACTTTCTCTTCTACTTAAACTAGTAAATATTTCACTCCCTTTCGCAAAGTGTTTTACTAATAAGGTATGACCTCCTTGACTTTGTGTGTAAGTGATTCAAGCATAGCCTCTCAAAATAAGCTTTTTAGACATAGTTTTAATCTGTCAAAGGCCTTTTTAAGGCAAATTTCTTATTAAATCCTATTAGGGCCCCATGTGCACAACCTCCTCTAAATGTCCATGTAAAAAAGCATCTTTGACATCAAATTGTTGCAACAACTAGTTAAAGCAAGCTGCAACCAAGATTCATATAGTATTCATCTTTGCAATTAGTGAAAAAGTCATGAAATAATAACAAATGTCCATCTATATCTAAACCCTTGGGCAACAAGCTTGCTCATTACCCCCAAAGACTCACCTGCAGTCCTGCATTTAACGGAAACTACCCCTTCAAGTCAAGCAACAACATCCTGGTTTTATTTTTCTCTAGTACCCTATCCCGTCTTTCATGGCTTGTGTCCAGTTCTGATCCCTTAATTCTTCCTCAAAAATTCTTATAATCTCCATCGATTTGATAGAGGTAAGAAAGCAGTTGTCTTTACGAGAGATTTTATGATATGAAACAAAATGAATTAGCATGTAGAGTGCAGCTCATAGCAAATGGGGAATTGTAAGTCATTGGCTCCGATATTATCATCAAAGGATAAAGCAAGATCTAAACGCTTCGGTTTAGAAGAATTAGCGGTGGCTCGATTTGCTAAATCCAATTCACCCAAATGGATTTGCTTCCAAGTTGAAACGCCATCTGGCCTCCTCTAAGTAAATCAAAAGCAGTTCCTGAATTATTCTTGAGATATTGACTCATCAATTTGTTTAAGAAGGAGAGTGTTTGGCATAGGGAAATCAATAACATTTGAATCACCATTAATCTATCTATATGGGATATTAATATCATTCAAGCTTTTAATTTACTTAAGGTGTCATCAATTGATATGAAAAACCTTTGGAAAGAATTCTGACAATCTTTTGGTACACGATGGTCAAGCTTAAATTTGCTTCTATGTTGCTTATTGTACAAGGCAACACAATCGATCGACCACCTAAGTGAGGGAGAACCATGGAATTTAACGAGGAAAATGAGCACAAAGCGCTCGTGAGGCCCTTTAATGCCGAGGACACAAACAGGCATGAAATTGATGAGAAAAGTTGTTGCAAGCATAATTTCTCCTCAAAATGTCAACGTTTCTCTATACTACTCCCATGGTGTTATGGGGAATCGGGACAAGATGGCCTCTTGACAACCTACCATGACAAATCAATTGATTTAATGTAGGCATCGCTCTTTCCTTTATCCTTCCCCCGATTTTTGCTTTGTCACTAGTGATTACTCCCGATCCCGAAGAAACCCTTTTCCATTCATGGAGAGATCCAATCATCAAAATCAATAAAAAGGCCATGGCTTTCGCGCAACTTAATCCGTTGCTTCTTCGGTCCAATACACTGAATACTAAAATAATCTCAACAAAGCTTATTCAGCTAAGCCGAACATTAAACACAAAAGGAACAATGAACACTTACTCAATCTCTTCATTTAACTAGTCACCACAAGATCACTACTCCTAAGAAAGTGGTTGAATTGACATCCCTCGACTTGACTAAGGGATCTAAGCTTAAATTCAAGCCAAATTCAAAAACATGTTTACTTATGTTAAATTAGTTTAGCTAGTAGCTAGAACATTGCAACAACGTTTGGGGGGAAAGGGAAAGAAGGGGAGAGAGTGGATTATCATCCATTAAAACAAAAAAGAAATTCTATCAACAAAAATGTAAATTAGAAAGGATTGATCGATGAAATATGAATCACAGACTGAATCTTGATATACCTCAGAACATTATAATTTTGTAACCGCAAGATATATTGTCAACTGCAGATCATTTGATTGGAATGAAATTCGAAATGGTTACAGTGAAGCAATTAGGCATAAATTGATACCGACTCTTTAGAATTTGGAAACTTAAACCCCATTAACAACCACGTATGAATTTTTTTTTCAGATTGCACTGACTATCTCAAGTTTTGGATCGAACAAATCCATTGACACAAATAGTTCATCCCTCATCCACATTTGGAACTTTTGATGACCCCCCACACACAAATGCAGTTGCATTTTTCAAACTTCTATCCTGAAACACATACAGCGAGTACAAAACAGTTTCGTGACTACACAAAGATTTTGTGAATAAAGCAGAGAATCCTCTGCTGACAGGCAACTACGAGGAATTCCTTTAGATTCTCTTGATAATATGCTGTTTTCTTTGAGGCCCGATCCAATTGGCTTTGAAGACATGAAATAGGTTTTTCCAATGAAAGAAAATTAATAGTCATAACTCTAAACAAAGCGAGAAAACCTGTATACAGATTAATAAATCGAAGTCATGAAAACCAGGCTACATACAATTCCTCAGAAAACACTGCATTAGAAAGGAAACATATGTATGTTCAGAATGTCATGCGTTGCACTCATTGTCCATCATCCTGTTGCGACCTTAGTATCCTTTCCAGATGCAACTTCAACTAATACTTCTGCTTTTGCATGTAACACAACAGTTAAAGAATCCATAGCTTGAACAATAATAAGGTGCTTTAAGTCAAAATGTAGTTTGCTTAAAGTATCATAGGTTTGACTCTGCATCGTCTTCCATTTCCCTCACAGCTTGAAGAGGACCACCTCCAGTGATGAAGCTGCCTTCTAAGAAATTATATGTTGGACTGTTTCCAAACAAACATACCTGTGGTTCAATCCGGTTCAAGCAGTTGCATTCATCATTTGACAATGACCAACTAAAAATGTCGATGTTCTTCCTGATTCGTTCTGGATTCAGGCTGCAAGGCAGGACACTAGTTCCACGTTGCACTCCCCAACGCAAAATTACCTGCATTTCAAGAAGGCATCACATGATGATTCCATGTATCATTCAGGCACATCTATATTCAGAGTATGAATCAATTTGTGCACAACATGGCAGTGCACAAGTTTTATGGTAATTTGGCAAAAAAACGCACACTTTATCTACATAATTAGGCCTTTTTGATGATAAATACATTATCTTAACTGGTATCTTTGAAGGAAGAAATGAAATAGGCTAGCTGAAACCCAATGAAGAAGCTCAGACCAAAGAGCAGAAAAACACATGCAATATGCACAGATAACGGGTAAATCACTGCTTATGTTCACGCAATCACATGGAGCAGGTCTGTTCTTTAATTGTAGAGTTACATAGCACTTTCATTGCCAAGCTTTTTATAATATAGTATTGATACAGATATCGTTCCATTTCTCTCAGAGTATATGGAAGAAAAAGTTGATCAATATGCTTTATTCTATTTTCTGGTGAAATAAATCAGCTGTGATAAATTAAATTAACAGTTCCCTTTTACCCTACCCTCACCAAACACCAATAGATGGTATACCCATGCCACGACCTTCCATGTATCAGTACTTCATTAAGACAAGACTGAATAAGCATGGCCTTTCCACTAGAATTAATGTCTCTAAAACCAGCATGACTCATTCTTCAGAAGTATTACATAGATGACTACCCGCAAAGGCGAAGGCACTAAAAAACCACTCAACATTCCATTTAAATTTAACATTTACGTATATTGACATCATGTGTGAACAGAGCTAATATCTGCTAGCACACAACTGAAAAAAATGTTACATATTCCACCTGAGTTGACTCCTTATCTTTAGCATGCTGCAAAACTATGCTAAAGGTGTGTAGATAATGGTAGCATCTAAGGGCTTTTAGTTACTAAAGAAACATAGGTGTTGTACCGTGCACCCAATCTTTTAGGTTACAAACAATCAACCAAGCCTCGCACTTTAGAAGATATATCTAAATGTCTCTCCAGAAGAACCAAACAAATAGCTCAAATTATAAAGTGGAGTGGGGAGTTCTGTAGCTGAAAGTTCTGGCTTTTTAACAGTCCTCATCTTTTTTTTCTGAAGAGACTAAAACATAGTTGATTATTAATGGAAGTTTTTTAGTAAGATGTTCCTATTAAGAATTAAACTTAATTGATCTAGGATATTGAACTCTGTAGGAGTCCAGACACACCTACTAAATATAAGTGGTAAGCAAACGCCAGCTTATAAATCATAATAATCTAATGCCAATCTCGATATAATTATCCATATGCCAAATTTACTTTCATCTTCTCAGTGCAGAATAAACAGATTATTTTTTCAGCTGATCATGCTCCCCAGAATGTGTTAAAGAAAAACCCTAAATAAAACAAGTCACCAAGTACTGGACTTGAAAGCCAAATTATGCATTTCTTTCTTGAATCATTGAAACTTCGCCTTTTCCTGCCTATTTTAATTGGCAACGGTGCTTTCCTGCCTAAATGGATTAAAAAGTTCAACAATTACACAAGGAAAACTGATCTTCAAAGAGCATAATGCCCCAATTAAATATAGTCCAAAGTACCAGCACACAATTTTCTGGAGAGATAAGGATCTAATTATTTTTGAAAGATTATACAATCATTCTTTAATTGCTAAAAGCATCAGATACACCACTCTTGTCACTTTGATTCAGTTACTAGGAACTACTACCAGTTAGTAATGTTTTATTGATATGGCAACATTTCCTTCAAATCACAGAGGCTAGGAGTTCGTTGTACGATAACGCAAAGAATTGAAAACGCAATAACCATGAGACTAATAAATCAGAGAATCCAACTTCTGTTCAGTTATAACCTCCTTTCATAGAAATAACTTAAATGCATAGCATAAACCTAGACTAAAGTGGTTTCACGCAAATCAATCCCATAAAAGAACTTCTCATCCCTTGCTAATGGAAACTAAGATGTTAGCAAAGAATAACATTTCTTTAAAAAGCTTCTATCAAGAAACAGTTACAAATACTGAAAGAAGGTCGAGAATAAAGCGAGAATTTTGAAACTCCAATACAAGTTGTGTGCTAGACATAGATAGTTAATCTACATTGCATATGGCATGCTTATAAGTATCTTGGCCTTTTGGCCAAGGATCAAGTGCACTCTTACATGGCATATGCTTAATCCAGCTTGTGGTAATATTGGTGCCTTTTCTGAACTTTTTCACCAAAAAGATCACATAAACAAAACTTTTTAATTTCGACAACCGAAAAACAGATTCTGCATTTACCAGGGTACATCAACCTTCTATATGCTATCTCTGTAATAGAGAGAGAAAGATAGGGCGAAGCTTCAATGAATTCGACTAATGTATTAAATATGGAATTGAACCAATATATGGGTTGTTTCCAGTCAATTATTCCTAACTGCATCTGAGGTCCCCATGGTACATTCTGTCACAGAGTAAAGCAGGTGAAGATTCATTCTTGTATCTTTTACATATAAAGGAGCACACGCAAGGTTAGAAGTGACTGAACTGAACTAATTGGCTAAAGTCATTTCAACCCATAACCTAGCAACCACTAAAACACTGACAGAGGCTTGCCTACAATTGCTGACGAGGGGTTTTGACCTAGGACCTTGTTTTCAAGTTAAATTAAAATATCCAGGTTTATTTTGTAAGACTGACAAGCAACACTACTTTGACAGCTCTATCGTTTTTTGCACTTTTAGTTGAGAAGGGATTTCTAAGCCTTTATGATATTCAGTTATTATCCATAGCTAGTACAATATCTTAGTTTCCACAGAACTTAGCACTCTCTAGAAACAATGTGTTGGTGCCTCTAAACGAAACCTCTGAGTATGAAATTAACTACCTTGCAATACAGCTGTAAGCAAGTTGACTCTAATGCAATGGAAAATAAATTGTCATGTTGAACTAACTTTGAGCTGAAACCTGGGACTTGTTTGAGGACATCCATGTAGCTGACATTGCTTAATCAGATATACTCTTTTCTTTTTTAGGTAGATATAAAGAAATATACCCTTGTAGTGGAATGAACTCAATAATAGGAGTGAGCTTGGTGAAACTGACATCAAACAAAGCCAGAATGGATGGGGCCAAATAGACACCAAGTGACCAACAAAAACACAGTAAATGAGCAATGAAGGAAAGGACATTATTGGAAAACTCTCACCTGCTCAGGAGTCTTTTTATGTCTATTAGCTATCTCTGCAACAACTGACAGTTTAAGCATAGGCCCATGGACTGATCGAGATCTCCTAAATGATATGCGGGGAGTTCCAGGTTCATCTTCTCCACCAGATCCACTGTCTGCTGGAGCCAGACTTGTAGTAGGTACTCCTAGAGGAGTATGAGCAGACACATGGATACCTTTCAGTTGGCAAAACTTTACTAGTTCATCCTGTCTCCAGAACGGGTGCAATTCCACCTAAGGAAAAGGCAATATCAGTCATTCAGAACACAAAACACGTTATCAAAAAGATACGGCTATTACATCTTGCCCAGGTATTTCCATTAAGCATAATAATGACATTCATGTCAAATCAGAAAATTTTATAGTAAAGAAAATATTTAAAATATTGAATTGAAGTTTAATTGCCATAAAAGCATTTCCAGGACAGAAGTTTTTCATTTTGTCAAACATGCTCATCATGGAAACAACTCCATCTCGTTGTTATGGCTATAAGCATATCATAAGCACTCAGCTGGAAAATGCTAATCAAACATATGGTTATTTTCTTATAATGACAAAAAGCATGTCATTTCAGACTGCTGATTCAACGGGTTTCATATTCAAGCATGATTTCTACAGCCCTAGTGCAATAAATGTCATAATTAAAACCGGGAGCAGTCATTTCATGCTTAAATTGAAAAAGCATTTCCTAGATTAGAAAGGCATCAGAAGACTTAAGTCATACAGCACACAACAGCTTTATAACCTTAAAGAAGATCAAAGCTCATATGTAAAGTTCATATTTTAAAGTGGATTCTTCAATTAAGAAGCCTGGTAGAACATCTATTGTTCACTAATATAATAACATATGAGGTAACAAAAGATCTCTGTATCTCCATCCATTGCACATTGACAAGCCTAAAATAATTTGGCTATGAATATCTAAATGTTGCATTCAATCACCAATTGAGTCTTCAAACTACTGGGCTTCTAAATGAACAGCAACAGCCAACAGATCAGCACTATGTAACTGGGAACCTTGTAACTATATTACCATAGATCCCTCTGGAGGTAACAACTTGCTAGCAGATGTGACACCAGTTTATGTTACTAGCGATGGACGGATTGAAAAGGAATACAAGTTATAGATCCACAATGACAGGAGCTCAAGAATTTCACTCTCTTTTGAAGAACTTTAATTTAATGAAAATTACAACAAAAGGTTCATGCATTATCTTAGAGGCATCTATGTCCCTCTGAGTATAGCTTTGGGATGGTGGGAGGGAGTTAAACAGGGTAAATTGGCACATGTGTAGCAAGAATTATTAGTTCCAAAAGATCTACAGATCAATATCAAACTTAAGGACCAAAATGTTATATCAAGACACAGCATACCACAGCAGAAATCCTATGAAAACTTGAAAATACAGAAGCTAACCTGATTGACGGCTGGTACAATTTTTGCAAACTTGAGCAACTCTTTGATCTGTTGAACACTAAAATTGCTGACACCAATGGCCCGAACCAATCCCAGATCAACCAAACCTTCCATGGCTTTCCATGCTTTCTTCAATCTATTCAAGAATTGCTTGTACTCACTACCTAACTTCAAAGGAGGATCAGTCGCATCCCCAAAAGCCGAACTTTCAGGCCAATGCATCAAATAGAGATCTAAATATGAAACTCCTAGATTCTTAAGAGACACCCTGACATAATTCTCAATCTTATTTATTGAATTCATGGTACAACACAATTTAGAAGTCAAAAACAGATCTTCCCTCTTCAAACCAGATTTAAATGATCCAGCCAATGCTTCCCCTACTTCAATCTCATTACCATATAAATGAGCACAATCAATATGTCGGTATCCAACCGCCAATGCAGTCTTGACAGCCTCAACACAAAGGTCTCCTCCACTTTGCCATGTCCCAAGCCCTATGGCCGGAATCTTGGCACCTGTGTTCAATATAAAACAGGAACTTCCTGCGGTGTCGCTCTTTCCTTTCATTCCCTATTTACTAAGATCTAATAAACAACAACAAATATATATGTGTCTAGAAATTATGAATATCCCAGGATCCCAAAAAGCACAGAGCTTTATATCGGTAAATGAACTGAGAAAACTAAAACAGGAATACCCAATTAACTATATAAAAGATTATGCACAGAAAACGAAACCAACTCCGCAGTCAAATGGAGTTCAACATTAGAGAATAAGACAAACCCAGTTGTTGTTAACCCAACAACGAGAGTGTTCATATCAATCACGAAAGGTTGGGGGTTGAAATCGAAACTAACCTTCCGGTTTAATGGTCAATGGACAAGAAAAGTGATACTTGACGTATGAATGTTGTTTGGTTTAATTCAGGGTAAGGTAAATTCGCAGAAGGTTAAAGAAAGGGGTCTTGTTCTTGGTCAACACTCAACCCCAGACAAGAAACCCCATCCATATCCCGAACAACGGCTTAGCTGTAATATAAAAAACAAGTAATGGTTTTATATGAACTTTACATGCAGGAAAAAGAAATTTAAAAATAAAAATACAAAAAAAAAACAATTTTTTTAAAAAAAGGAGTTGCCCGGCTACCAGTTAGAAATTAAATTTTATTTTTTCATCTAACATTTCTACTGATTTTTTCACTTAAGAATATATTAAATTTTTCCCACTCTCAATAATAAATGTTTTGAAAATATCATGAATGTTCGGGAAAGAAACTAGTATAAGAGTTAAAAATATTTTTATTTTCATAATCTTGATTTTAGAATTCGATGTCCTTGCCCTCAAGTTGAAGAATTTGATCTATAAAAAGGTAAAAGCCTTTAAGGTGGGGAAAATTTATTGATTTATGAAAGAAGTCTTCAATTGCTCGTGAAATTGAATACATACTATTTATTTGAAAAGTAATTAAAATAATTTATGATTCAAATTGAATTTTTAGCGATTACAACATCAAAATTAAGAATGAGCGACATATTATATAGAGTAGTCACTCATATCTTCCTTCACCGGATAGAATATAAGTGAGTAATGAAGGTTTTAGAATAGGTTTTATATAATAGTTTTTTAGAACTTATTTCCATAAGGTAAGATATAAATATAAAGTTAAGATATATGTCTCGGCCTAAAATCTTTACTTTAATGTATATAGGATGTAGGTTTTATGATCCTTTATAATTGCTTTTGTTACAATAATTAAATAACATTAATAAATAAATAAAATTAATACTATTTTTTTTTCTATTTCAATTTTTAAAAAAAATAACAATAAAAACTCACCTTATAATAATACTCTAAAACTATACACAACTTGTGTTTAGCATCTAATCACTCTTTCTTCTTCTTCTTCTTCTTTTAAAGAACTCTCTCTTATTTTACTATCTTAATATAATTTTATTTTCATCTCCCTTCCTCTTTTATTATCTACACTAGTAAGGTTTTAAAAATATATTAGTTTTTTAACTTATCATTCAATATATTATATTAGAATTGCTTTCATATGGTTTTTATATTTCATATATAATAATTCTATGATTTGATAAAAATTTTATTTTAATAATTGAAAAAGAAAAGATAAAAGAAATTTAAGAATGACCCAACAAGGTGTTTCAACATTTGCAACAATAAAAATATCATCTATATTGTCTATCAAAGTTTTATATTATCCCACTTCAAGGTATGTTGCAATATATATAAATTATTACCATTAATATAGATAATACATCCACTATAAGGTTTTGAAGTAAGATGAAGAAAAAAAAATTATAAGTTTCACTTACCTATAAAATTTGCAGAGTAAAGGGTAAAGAATGGTTCCAAGATACCATAAGATAAGTTCCAAATACAAAAATTTAAGAACATGTACATAAAGGATCGAATACAAATAAGTTTTGTATCCTACCCACCATATATCCGCTTATCCTTAATCAAAGCCAGCTTTTTAGTATTTAATATATAATTAATTTACATTCAACTTAGTGTAAACTAATTAAAGAGGAATTTTATAGTGCATTACGTGTCCATAATAACATTTGTACATGTAGAAATAAAGTAAACATATTGTATATGCAAGTTAATATAATACAATATAATATAAGAAAAAATATAAAAAAATAACTAATGTTTGTCTTTTTTTTATTTCAATTTTTAACGTTTTAAAATTTTCATTCCTCAATGTTTTTAATTTTTGTCAAATTTGTCCTTCTATCAAGTTCTTTTAGTTTTTCCAGTACATTTGACAATAGCAACACAATATTGGTCCATATATAATTTTCAAAATAAATAAAATATTAAATAATGAAAAATATAAAAATGTTTACAATAATATTAAAAATATTTTAAAAATAATACCATAATATATATACACTTAAATAAATAAATATATATATCTAAAAATTAAAAAGAAAAAGAAAAAAGGTGAAAAAATAAAAAAAAAATAGAAATCTAACAAATTAAGACTGAGGATAGCCAGCGGCCACCTCTAGATCCGACTACCCAAGGATGTAGATCCCGTCCCTACTTGTTAAAGTGTATCGTATGGCCCTTAGAGTGGCTACTAACCACCTAAAGTGGGTTACGCGTCCCTTCCTAGGTGATGAGTGGCCACCTACGACTACTTAGACCAAAAAATAAAAAGAAGAAAAAGCTATCAGGTTAAAGTCAAGTTATGTGATCTAAATAATTACCCGATGGGTTTTTGGCTTCCTTTTTCTTACTTTAAGCGATTGAGTTAAAGTCAAGTTACATGATCTGAATATTATCTGATGGGCTTTTAGCTTCCTTTTTTCTTACCTTAAGCAATCGTAGCTGGCCGCCCACCATTCAAAAGGGGTTGTGCAACCCTTATTAGGTGGTTTGCAGCCGCCCATGATTAAGTTAAGGGTCATATAACCCACTTCAACAAGTGAGTCATTACCTACGTTTTTGGCAGTTAAAATTCACCCACCATTATAAGATTGAGGAACACGCCCATGCCCCTCCTCCCCCTCTCCTTAAATGATTGTAGGCTACCTCTTGCTCTTAGATAACCAGATTTCAATTTTTTTTTTCATTTATTTCGAATTTTATTAATATNGGTAAATGAACTGAGAAAACTAAAACAGGAATACCCAATTAACTATATAAAAGATTATGCACAGAAAACGAAACCAACTCCGCAGTCAAATGGAGTTCAACATTAGAGAATAAGACAAACCCAGTTGTTGTTAACCCAACAACGAGAGTGTTCATATCAATCACGAAAGGTTGGGGGTTGAAATCGAAACTAACCTTCCGGTTTAATGGTCAATGGACAAGAAAAGTGATACTTGACGTATGAATGTTGTTTGGTTTAATTCAGGGTAAGGTAAATTCGCAGAAGGTTAAAGAAAGGGGTCTTGTTCTTGGTCAACACTCAACCCCAGACAAGAAACCCCATCCATATCCCGAACAACGGCTTAGCTGTAATATAAAAAACAAGTAATGGTTTTATATGAACTTTACATGCAGGAAAAAGAAATTTAAAAATAAAAATACAAAAAAAAAACAATTTTTTTAAAAAAAGGAGTTGCCCGGCTACCAGTTAGAAATTAAATTTTATTTTTTCATCTAACATTTCTACTGATTTTTTCACTTAAGAATATATTAAATTTTTCCCACTCTCAATAATAAATGTTTTGAAAATATCATGAATGTTCGGGAAAGAAACTAGTATAAGAGTTAAAAATATTTTTATTTTCATAATCTTGATTTTAGAATTCGATGTCCTTGCCCTCAAGTTGAAGAATTTGATCTATAAAAAGGTAAAAGCCTTTAAGGTGGGGAAAATTTATTGATTTATGAAAGAAGTCTTCAATTGCTCGTGAAATTGAATACATACTATTTATTTGAAAAGTAATTAAAATAATTTATGATTCAAATTGAATTTTTAGCGATTACAACATCAAAATTAAGAATGAGCGACATATTATATAGAGTAGTCACTCATATCTTCCTTCACCGGATAGAATATAAGTGAGTAATGAAGGTTTTAGAATAGGTTTTATATAATAGTTTTTTAGAACTTATTTCCATAAGGTAAGATATAAATATAAAGTTAAGATATATGTCTCGGCCTAAAATCTTTACTTTAATGTATATAGGATGTAGGTTTTATGATCCTTTATAATTGCTTTTGTTACAATAATTAAATAACATTAATAAATAAATAAAATTAATACTATTTTTTTTTCTATTTCAATTTTTAAAAAAAATAACAATAAAAACTCACCTTATAATAATACTCTAAAACTATACACAACTTGTGTTTAGCATCTAATCACTCTTTCTTCTTCTTCTTCTTCTTTTAAAGAACTCTCTCTTATTTTACTATCTTAATATAATTTTATTTTCATCTCCCTTCCTCTTTTATTATCTACACTAGTAAGGTTTTAAAAATATATTAGTTTTTTAACTTATCATTCAATATATTATATTAGAATTGCTTTCATATGGTTTTTATATTTCATATATAATAATTCTATGATTTGATAAAAATTTTATTTTAATAATTGAAAAAGAAAAGATAAAAGAAATTTAAGAATGACCCAACAAGGTGTTTCAACATTTGCAACAATAAAAATATCATCTATATTGTCTATCAAAGTTTTATATTATCCCACTTCAAGGTATGTTGCAATATATATAAATTATTACCATTAATATAGATAATACATCCACTATAAGGTTTTGAAGTAAGATGAAGAAAAAAAAATTATAAGTTTCACTTACCTATAAAATTTGCAGAGTAAAGGGTAAAGAATGGTTCCAAGATACCATAAGATAAGTTCCAAATACAAAAATTTAAGAACATGTACATAAAGGATCGAATACAAATAAGTTTTGTATCCTACCCACCATATATCCGCTTATCCTTAATCAAAGCCAGCTTTTTAGTATTTAATATATAATTAATTTACATTCAACTTAGTGTAAACTAATTAAAGAGGAATTTTATAGTGCATTACGTGTCCATAATAACATTTGTACATGTAGAAATAAAGTAAACATATTGTATATGCAAGTTAATATAATACAATATAATATAAGAAAAAATATAAAAAAATAACTAATGTTTGTCTTTTTTTTATTTCAATTTTTAACGTTTTAAAATTTTCATTCCTCAATGTTTTTAATTTTTGTCAAATTTGTCCTTCTATCAAGTTCTTTTAGTTTTTCCAGTACATTTGACAATAGCAACACAATATTGGTCCATATATAATTTTCAAAATAAATAAAATATTAAATAATGAAAAATATAAAAATGTTTACAATAATATTAAAAATATTTTAAAAATAATACCATAATATATATACACTTAAATAAATAAATATATATATCTAAAAATTAAAAAGAAAAAGAAAAAAGGTGAAAAAATAAAAAAAAAATAGAAATCTAACAAATTAAGACTGAGGATAGCCAGCGGCCACCTCTAGATCCGACTACCCAAGGATGTAGATCCCGTCCCTACTTGTTAAAGTGTATCGTATGGCCCTTAGAGTGGCTACTAACCACCTAAAGTGGGTTACGCGTCCCTTCCTAGGTGATGAGTGGCCACCTACGACTACTTAGACCAAAAAATAAAAAGAAGAAAAAGCTATCAGGTTAAAGTCAAGTTATGTGATCTAAATAATTACCCGATGGGTTTTTGGCTTCCTTTTTCTTACTTTAAGCGATTGAGTTAAAGTCAAGTTACATGATCTGAATATTATCTGATGGGCTTTTAGCTTCCTTTTTTCTTACCTTAAGCAATCGTAGCTGGCCGCCCACCATTCAAAAGGGGTTGTGCAACCCTTATTAGGTGGTTTGCAGCCGCCCATGATTAAGTTAAGGGTCATATAACCCACTTCAACAAGTGAGTCATTACCTACGTTTTTGGCAGTTAAAATCCACCCACCATTATAAGATTGAGGAACACGCCCATGCCCCTCCTCCCCCTCTCCTTAAATGATTGTAGGCTACCTCTTGCTCTTAGATAACCAGATTTCAATTTTTTTTTTCATTTATTTCGAATTTTATTAATATATTAATAATATAAATATTTATATATGTAAATATTATTAATATAAAAATATATATATAAGTATCTAATATTATTTTAATTAGTGGATTTTTATTTCATTTTTTATATATTTAATCTATTTAAAATATTTTATTATTTTTTATTTATAAAAAATACACATGGCCTAATGATGTGCTACCACTATCAACTGTGATAGAAAAACTAATGAAACTTGAACAAAAGGACCAATTTAACAAAAATTGAAAACGTTAAGAACTAAAATGAAATTTTTAAATGTTAAAAACTGAAATAGAAAGAGACACAAATGTTAAGGATCTTTTTTTATACTTTCCCCAATAATATAATAGTTTAATTTGATGATTTATTCATATACAATACCATCAAAATAAAAGGGGGGAAACAATTAATTGAGGTTTAGCCGGTATTTTTGAGGAATTAATTACGACAAGGGGCTAATTACTATTTTCCAGCAATATGGAATTCATTCAATGTGATACATATTAAAGTAATTATTCGAGGTACTAGTAGAGAAGAACAATACCCAGTCAATCCTCTATCTTAATACTTGTATAGGATCAATACACACTGTGTTATTGTGTGGTATAATGCACATTGCATGAATAAATTTCAAATATGCTCTATATTTGAATCTAATTAAATGATTATTCGATATTCACTAAGCCATTGAAGTATACATGCTAGTTAATACTTTCATGTAAAGTAGTTTGGTCAAATGTGATTCTTGAAAAATAAATGAAAAGGTATATAGGTGATTTAGTATATGTTATAGTTGTGAATAAATAATATAGATATGGAAGTCGATATCGGTAGGTTTCTACCATATTTATGAATTACAAGCATAAAATAATAAAAGAAATATTTTTATGGGAAAAAATGAAAAATCATCTCGATTTGCATCATAGCACAACTCGTGTAATATTCAATGGAAAAACTATATGCAAATGGATATATATCTAATACAAACCCAACTAGTTAATGGGGTGCACAAATATATGGCGGATAAAAGGTTCTATTTGTACATACAGGTTTTCAAATTTTTAAAATTCAAAAGAACATGTACATTATAGTAGAACTTACTAGAGGAGACATGATTCCATGTAAAACTAGTATGTTTTTTCTATCTTCCCATAGATGTCAACTTGAAACAACTATTTTAGAAGCTAATTGTGGTTACATCTTTCTTTAATACCAAAATATTACCTTTCAAATATTAAATAGAATCTAAATTCCTTTATTTGTAAAATAATTAAGTGGTAAATACATGAATGTACTTGTATAAAATAAAAGAAGATAGAATTTTACATGATAATGAAAAAAAAAAAAAAAAAGATTACATGGTTAATGCTAACTCCCTCTCCCACATTATATTCCAAATAGAAGAGAGAGTAGCATAATAGACAAAAAAAATTAATTTAGTCAACAAATGGTATAATTTAGATAATATTCTTATAGATATATCATGTAATATTATTATTATTCTTTTAGTTTTTTTCCAAAAAGAAAAGGTTATTTTTCATTTATCTACATAATAATAAATTTTTCAAGTGGGTATAGGGCACTTTGGAGCTTATTCCCTACACATCCTAAAGTATAGGTCATACGGAAGATATAAAGTATATAAGTATCAATATACATACTTTATCCTATAAAAATAGATTTTAAAAAATTATTATTTAAAATTTATTTCATAATCCTTAATACTCATTTAAAACCTATTCAGTAGAAGAGGAGACTCACTTGTTCCACTTTCAATAACTTTCTCCCCAACAAATACTAGTACAATGTTACGATTGATGAGGACAAAAATAAAAAGGATTAAATTTTGGTCAAGTTTATACGCACCAACCAGGAAGACTAAGAAGATCAACACCCACCACCAATCTAACCTACAACCACATTGATTTTACATGGTTGCCTCTTCCTTCTAGCCGCATAAAATAGGGAGAACAGTCTATTATAATACAACTTTGTCAAATGCCTACGCAAGTTGTAACCCTAGGCAAGTTTCGCTTCCATTACGGTTACAATAATCTAATTGCTACTACATTACGTATACAAGGACGTAGAGTTTAGTTAGTACTGAGCTGTGTATTACCTACCAAACCGTGAATCTTATCTAATAATTTCCATAAAGTCAATTGACGTTATCATATTGTATTATGGGTGACTGAAGGTCTTAACCAGAAAAGTTTGTTTCTAATAATTAATGGGAACGATGCATCAAATTTGTTGAATTGAGTGTTTGGGTCAAATTGTCTTATTATCATAGCTTCAATTTATCTATATACATCTAGGGTTGGTAATTTAGCACTTTATCTACCCATCTAGACACAATATATTACGATTAGAAATAAATTTATACAACAAAAGTTGATATGATTAGTAAACAAATCAAACCCGTTCATAAACGTATTCAAATAAAAATCTAATATCTAAACCCATTTATAAATCTACTTGATAAACAAGTCCCATAAATATATCCAAACCTAATCCATAAACCAACTTGATTGTGATTTCAATAATTCAATTGTATATTCTAAGATGTATTTACTTTAGTCATTCCTCCAACGTTCAACTGATTTCTCTGTCTCTCACATATCATCCATAACTACCAATTCACCATTGATCTTACCGGTTGTCATTATTTTCTCTTTGATGTTCAAAGCTTGCCAATTTTGACTTTAATTTGAGTAAGAATGACACTTTCAACTTCTAATTTCCTTTTATATTTTAATCTCTAAAATTCTAAGATAAAAACATGATATATAGAAACCAATTTCAAGCATCGCTTTATAGAGAAGCCAATTTCAACCTCTAATTTCCTTTATATTACCAAGTATACATTGTTTATACTTAAACCTTATTAATGGAATCACTTAGTATTGTTAAAAAAAAAAAAATGAATTAGATGTATGAATCAGTTCTTATTTAAGATGATCATCACATATTATGTATTGACTACACACATCTATGCCATAAAATTTTATTTAAGCTAGTTATATTGCCCTCAAAGTATTAAGAAAAGATTCAATTACATTTCCATTAAACTTTCATATATTTAGCCAAGAAATAGAAAGTTATCTTTAAAGTTGTGTTATAACTTCGGCCATAGTTTTTGTTATATCATTTAGCAAATTGAAAATAGTATTAGAAAGATGTTTTTCAGGTATAAAGTTGATAGCTATGATATAATTATCTTATAATTATTTCAATAAATAAATGAGTCCAACTAGAATAAAAAAAGGTGCCTAACAAAAGGGGTTGATTTATGAGTTTAAGTTTCTAAATGCAATTAATGAATGAGTTATATTACTAATTCTAAGTTTCCAACACAAACCCATTTGAAGCAAGCACAAAATATAACTTGTTAACGCAAATCATCAACATTATGTGAACATATACATGTAATATATGTCATGCTCTTCAAACTAACTCGAAGAAAAAAAAAAAGAGAGAGAGAGACTGAATCAGACCATACCAAAGAATATTTATAAGGAACAATCGAATATCCTTAATCTTCCATTTGATCACTTTGGTAATCAATGGAAGATTAAGTAGGTACCAGTAAAAATTGGTTTTAGAAAGAGATGGGAGTCCAAGAATCTATAAGATATTGTAATCGGTAGTTAATATTTAGGTTTGCTAAGATTGAATGAGCCAATTCTGATGAGCCCTTTCCTTTTTCTTTCCCCTTCAAGAGGCACCAATGCAAAACTCTTCAAGCATTTCAATTGAACCTTATTTTGTATATAATATTACATCTTATCTATATTTATATATTATTTAAGGCCATATAGGGTTTTGATCTCTATTTTACCTTTTCATAAATTACCTCAAAAATATATTGAGAAAAACTATTAAGATATATATTATAATAATCTTAGTGGCCAATGAGTAATTTTATATAATTATTCACTTTTTTCTTTTCCTACTTATATCACATTTATTATCCCAAATCTTTTTATTTGTTGATTAAGATAATCTATTAAAGTAAATGACTGCATGGATAAATATAATTAGTACTCTAACTATTATACATTTTTCATTGCGAAATTTATGAATAGATGAATCATTGTTGTCAAATTATATTTTTTTATACATTTGATGTTTTTATATATGCACACACAACATGAGTATATTGTCCGCCAAAAATAGAAATTTATTATTAGTAACAATTTACTCCATTTAGTGGACTAAATGAAACAATATCTTTTTACCCTCAAACGCTAAGCATGGTAGATACAATCTCCATCTATAATTATGAGTAATTTAGAAGAATTATTCTCATATATGGATTTTTCTATTATCCTATTAGAGTATTTCGGAGACCAATTTAACTCTTTATCCCATCGTTGGTACAATATTATTAAATCCAAACCATTAAACTTATTGTATTTTCAATATTTCAGGATATTAAATCAAAGGTAAAATAAAAGACTAAATCGATCGCATTACATCCCCTCTTATATATTAGAAAGGATTCAATGGTACTAATATGATACATAAATTGTAAATAATGTGTAAATATAAATAAAATTTTGATATGTGAATATATAATTAGTACTTTTTTAAAAAGTAATTTATTTCTTTTCAAATATTTAAATATAATTAATATTTATATATCACTTATCAATTCATCACATAATATGTTAATACCATTAAATCTTCTTTCAACTCTTTTTAATTAATTAGTTTTCAACCAGTTGAGTTTTTAATGAATATTGTATCACAGTGGATGAATAATAATGCATCTATTGAACTCTTTTTAATTAATTAGTTTTGCGTGATTAGAAACTATGCACTAAAGAATTGAGCTGCATTGAAGTATAAAAATATCGAATTTACAGTTTTGGCCGTCCAGTGTGAAACAGTCTTGCATGAAATTAATTGATGGCATGTACACCTCTTTAAGCAAAAAAAGAAGAAAGAAAAAAAGAAGAAGAAAAAGACAAATTGCAAATACGTTGGAATTCGTGCATACTTAATTTTTTAATCTGTGAAATAAAGCGTTTAGACCTTCAAATATTTAAAAAGTGTGCTTTTATACTCTATTTTGCACTATTTTTTCCTTTAATAAAACAACAAAATAATTTTTAAAAAATAATTATGATCATCAAATGAAATAATCATAAATGAGTCCAAATAATTTTAAAAAAAAAAGATTTAGAGGCATAAATACTTAATTTAAAGATAAATAAATTAATTGCACGCATAGTAAATATAACGGATATAATTTTCATTTGTTAAAAAATTAATTGATATTACGTTATAAAATCGCATGGGAAGTACCAATTATTATTGCATCTCATGAGGTAATTAAAGGGAACTGATGTAATAGCTAGGAGTAGCCAAGTTTAGTTTTTTCAGATTAATGAAATGCAGATCTAATCCGGTAAATTCTTCCAAAAATATGCAAAAACATACTACTGGGCTAGGTCTAGCGGTTTAGGTATCCCTGTTCATTGTCTGAAATAGTATTGGCCTTCGTCTTGTCGGCATTATCTTAGGATGAAAATCTAACACAGCTGGACAAGACATGAACATGGCAACTGATTACAGTGTCATTTTAAAGAATATTGATATCCTTCAATTGATTTTCAACGTTTTCCAAATTATTTGTGTTAGGAAATTGGAGCACCGGGTTATAACTTGTAGATATAGAATGTCGGCACTGGATAAATCCAAAATTTAACTAAAAGAGCAGAAGGAAGTTTTATGAGGAGGTCTTATTTGGTTTTTTTTTTTTTTTTTTTTGGAACAGAATTTTTAATTCTAAGGAATCCGACTCTCTTATTTAGCAAGAGAAATAAGTTACGCATTGAATTTCACAAGAAATCCCATTCCTTAAAATGTATCAAAACTAATTTATCTTTTTACTTTGATATTGGAATTCCATTCCCTAAAATATGTCTTACCTCATCAAAACAGCGTTTGTTATCTCCAAAATGATGTATCTCTATTTTCACTAATCACAAACTATACATAAATTAAAATATTTATTTACCATTATCACTACTTAAGTGTTTTGTTATAATTAGCAGGAACATCAGCGGGAGATCAATTTGGAATTGTAAGGTTATCCTTAACGCAGGTTTCCTAGTCAATTCATCAACATACAAGGAACGCGTTAGACATTTCTTACCTTACAAAACCGTGTTTCTTTGACATGTTCCTCTTACAGGGAACGTTTAAGGCTAATTTTTTTTTTTTTTCCCCAAATTTTGACAATGTTACTGTTGTAAATTACAGAAAAAAAGTATGAAAAAATTTTGATAAAGAAACTTAAAAATAAAATGTAAAGTTTTTTTTTTTTTTGTTTTTTATAAAAACAGCTCATTAAGAATGAAAATTCCTTAAAATATTGACATATTATTTAAGGACGCAAAATGTACCATTAACATTAAAGATGGCTAAGGTAGAATAAACAAAAAAACTCCTGTCATCCCACCTTCCGCGAGAGCGAGCAAGCAAGACATGGTATTGGGGTAATAGGATTTAGCAATCTGGTATTATTTTTCCACTTTTTGACCGAAAATAAATCTAGAAGCAGCCACCAATTCCATCTTACTCATTTACATCATGGCCTACGGTCATTTCATTTTCATATAGCTGTAGGACCAACCACCGTTTCAATCTTTCATACACGTGAATAAGGAGGTACATGACATCCATGGCCAGCGATTGGTGGATTGGCAGTTACCTTTTTAACCTAGAACTTCGTTTCTAGACTTCAAATACGTAGATGCAAGACTTTCTTCCGTAAGCATGTCATGGGGAGCATCACAATTTGTTGAATCCTCCGTATATGTTCCATATAGAAGGTAAGTTTAGCATTCTACAGGCACAATGGCCTATAGCCGTCTTAGAATAAATATTTTAATAATGACAATTTCCAAATTTGGCCCAAAGTGAATACTCTGTTCGTAGGATACAATTTATCTATTTTAAAAATAAATAAATTTCATCGTATAATTATGATGTCTATTGAAAGTATAAATGCACCGTATAAATGGGTATATTCCTCTATCGATATCTATGGACACAAACTACTTGAAGAGAAATTGTTTAATTTTCTCAAGTTATAGAAAGTCTATAGCTTTGTACCAATGATTTCAATGAGATTTTAGATGATTATAAGAAGGGTGGGAGTCTTAGTAGGAGTTAAATTAAAGGGCTTCAAAACATAGTGACAAGTACTTATTTGGTTGGTTTTGGCATTCAAGGCCAACTAGTTGCATGGATTAATAAGTACCTTGATGATGTTTAGTTAGAGATTCTAAATGATTTCTTTTCCCTTAAGATTTAGAAGTGTAAACACTCGATTTTGAAAATAAAGAAACTAAGCATACATAAAATAAATATAAGAGATAATTTTCATTTGTCTAAAAATTAATTTATATAACTTTATAAAATAGCATGGGAAGTACCAATCATTTCATCTCATGATTTAATTAGAGACAACTAATATAACAATTAGAAATAGGACTGTAAATAAGTTAAGCTGCTTCCGATCAATTCAAGCTCGAGCTTGATTCATAAACAAGTTGAACTTAAGCTCAAAACAAAACTCGCTTATATAAAAATGTTGAGTTTGAGCTCATGTTTAGATTCATAAGCAAGCTCGCAAATAGGCTCGTAACTAGACTTATGAACAAACTCACAAGTTGATACATTATATTAAAAATCTTATTACATGAGAGATATAATGCAAAAATATAAGAATAAGAATAATATAATTATTAATTATGTGTTTAAATTTAACTTGAGCTCGAGATTAGGTTTATTTATTTAAATGAGTTCAAGCTCAAGCTAACTCAAGTAAATGAGCTCAAGCTCATTTAAAAAAGAAGAACACGTAAGAAAGAATCTACCTTTGCTAAATATGACCATAATTGCAAGGTTATAACTTGTGTTTACCAAAACCAAAGCGAAAAGCTTGTGTTTGAAAGAACTATGGAAGATCTTAGAAGTTATACTTGAACGTAATGCTCATAATTTCCCTCTAGACCCAGCTACTGTTGAAGCTTCATTCCATCTACAAATGGATAACACTTCAGTGTTACGGTAAATGTTTATGAGTTTTTAACTTCGAATTTGGAGGGCGATCCTCCTGATGAACTAACCATACCCCAAACCAACATAAGTAAACAAGCAAAGTATATTAGGGCACTTAAGAAAACCATATTGAAGGAATTCAGCATGATGACCCAATAACTACAAGAGAAGGGGTGCTTTCCTATCTTTTGATTAGGAAAGCGATACATGACCTAGGGTTAGCGACTGTTTATTAAAAATACAAAACTTTACTAAGTGGTAACACGATGCATAGAAGGTTAGAACGAGAGGTGTTATAAGCTTTGAATGGAAACCCTAGTAAACAATAACTCTAAATCTAAATGAGACAGGTTTAAGCTTTGAATTCTATAATAAGTTTGAGCTCAAGCTTATAATTTTTAGACTAATAAAAGCTCGATTCAATTTAAGCTTGATAATTTTTATAGGATCTAAGTTTTGATTCTCCAAAAACTTCACTTGGTTTACCTTGGCTCACTTATAGTTTTAGTTAGGAGGGTGCTAAGTTTAGTTTGCTTTAGATTAATGAAATGCTTAAATAAGTATCAATATATGTCTAATCAGCTTTATCTTAAGATGAAAATCTAACATAGCTAGACATAGACCTAGAGAAAAGCCAATTTCAATCTGTAAACTGGACTAAAATTACAGGGCCTAAACTAACCAAAAACCTATCAATTCATGTAGGTCTAAGTGATTCAAGCCTCTAACCCATTTGAACTTGCGAGCCTAAACTAGATTTTTTTTTTTTTTTTTTTTTGCAATTTACATAAATACTTTTTATTATATCTTATACATTATATCACATATATATTATATAAGATATAAAATTATTTATTTTATATCGTTATCTGTCTAATCAGCTTAATCTTAAGATGAAAATCTAACATAGCTAGACATTTTTTTTTTTTTTTTTTTTTTTTTTTTTTTTTTTTTTTTTT
>JAMXBB010000006.1:9313700-9389549 GCA_024138015.1 Lumnitzera littorea | reverse complement strand
TATATATATATATATATATATATATATATATATTAGATATGATATGTTATAAACTTAACTAGCTAACTAACAAAATAGTAATATAATAATAATAACTAAATAAACAAATAAATAAATATAATAAAAATAGAAAAAAAAAAAAGAACCAAACCTTGCTTGTTGTTCAGCAGTGAAACAGTAAATGTGCGAGAGTTGCTCAGATTAGCGCTGCTGTGGATCAAGGGACGTACATGTATTGATGGACCAGGCATCTGCAGTTGGGGATTGTTACTGTCTTGCTGTCGCAGTATAATTGAGCGTAACTTGGAGATGGAGCAGCGTGTTGGTAAGAGTGAGTGTATCGGAGCATAACGGTAGGTGCTACGGGTTAGACTGAGTATTTATTACAGTAGAGTTGTGTAGGCTTTTGTGGAGTGGACGAGCGGCCATGTGACTGGTGTTGCCGCAATGTGTGCGCTATTGGTTTGCGCTGTTGAGATGCAAAAGGTAGTGGATCTGTGTAGTTATGGCGTTGGCCCTTTGCTGTGCTGCTCGTTGTCGCTGTTGTGCCTCAGCATACAAGATGACAGCCATGCGGTTGATCGAGGACGGTGCTAACCATGAGTGGATCGTCGATAAAGTGCTATGGTGTTGGAGTTGCGAACGTGAATGGTGAATGGACTTGGCTGTTTGTTGTCACTATACTGCTAGACGAAGTGCATGGGAGTCGATAGCTGAAGCTGGGCATGTAGAGCTTGCTGTTACGTGAAGCTGCTCAGTAGAGTCTGTATTGTTGCTGAAGTATGGATGTGGTTTGGGCAGCGTGCGTGGCTGAAGCTGCTATCGTCAGCGTGCTGCAGTAGTGTTGTGCTAGTGCGTGAAAGGTGCGACCAATGTGTTTGGCGAAGGTCAACTCGTCGTTGTGATGGAGTGGTTTTATTACTATAGTTGTGGGTTGTTGAAGAAGACGCCAGTGTGCAATCCTCCCCTTTTATGACACGCAATCAATATATATAAATCCCAAAACAAGATCATAAATCATATCAAATCGTATATATTATATTAATCTCGATTTGATTTGAGAAAGATCAAATTAAATTTAAATCATTTATATTAATTTAAACTCGATTTGATAAAAATTAAATTAGATTTAAATCTTTTATAACGATTTAAATCCGATTTGATATAAATCAAATTAAATTTGAATCTCACAAAAGATTAAAAGATTTAGATTTAAAACCCATTCACTCAACCTATTTTTACAAAATGAAAGATAGAAAAATAAAAGATACATAAGTGCCTAGCGAGATTCAAACCTAAGATTAATAGCTAATACCTAATACCTAATACCAAGTCCATGTATTTATCTATTAGGTCGTTAGGCTGTGTCTTGATTTTTAATATAAATAAATTATACTTAAACCAAACAACTCTCTGAAGCTATTTGAATTTGACCGAAGCTAAAATAATTCATTTCCTAAAAATCTAAAATCTTCATATTTTTCCTTTTCTCATTTTTTTTATATTTTTATCATATGTCAATTTTTATTATTTTTATTTTTATTTATTATTAGTATTTTTTCCTTATTTTTGAGTTAGGATCCTATTTAGAAAAACTATAACTATAACTATAACTATAACCATAACTATTAAAGGCAAAAATTGAGTGTCTATAGTTATTTTCTATAATTGTAGATACAAATCAAAGGAGATAGAGGTATAAGATTTGCACTTTCCACCTAATTTTTTAGGAAAATGCTTCATCATGGAAATTTTCGTAGCTTCTTCATACTATGTTTAGAATGAGAGAAGAAAATGGAAGGAGAGGAATTTAAAAAGAAAGTTTTGCTTTTTCCTTGTTTGAAAAAAGAAGAAAAAGGAGAGAAGATAAATTTAAGGAAGAAAACTACTCATGAAAAATAATCCTCATCACCTTAGAGAGAATTAGAAAGGAATTCCAACAAAATTACAAACCTATCCTTTAAACAAAAACATATTTTTAACATACAAAGACCTTTATTGTATTTTGATACAATAAAAAATTATATTATCAAATTTCCCTTCTCTTTTGTTTTGTTCTTAATCAAACAAAGGAATTTATAATATTTCCTTTCACTTTCCTTTCCTCTTAATTCTTTTTTCTCACCTTCCTTCCCTTCTAATGCTAAGGCACCTTAGGGTGTCGTCTTCTAAAATTGATATTAAGGTTCAAAACTTTCATCATCAAAAGGAGAAGATATTTTTCGAGAAAGAGAGAGAGAGAGAGAGAATAATGAAGGTATCACAGTTAAATTAGGTTACTAAACTTGTATGTTACTTTATGTGTATTTTTTTTTTCCAATTTGTATAATATTTTATTATTCTTTATGTGAGAGTATTTAGGTATTTCCTTTTTAATTCATGTCTTATTTTTTATTCCATTATATAAAACAAACAATGTAATGGTAATTCAACTACACTCAATAAAATATTATAATATCTAGTAAGGTTGAGTGACCTTATTTTTTATTTTAATGGAATCGGTTTCATTTTATATTTTATCATTCATTTCTTTCCTTTTAAATCCGAATCATTAGATTTATAGTTTATTTAATAATTCATATTTAAAATAATATAAATCAACAATAAAATAGATTGCAAAATTAATCCTCTAAAAAATAAAAACAATACTACGAAATAAATTCATAATCTCAATTCATCACTTATTATTCTCCTATATTCCACTCTCGAGTATTCCGTCTTTATATTTAAACGAGGTTAATGTAATTTTTAAAAACTTGTCACTACCATTATTACCCACAAAACATGGCACTTTGTTATCTAATGAATCCTGAGCGGTCGGATAGAAGGAGAAAAAAAAAAAGAAAAAGGTCTTCTCCAGCGTTTTTGGTTCTGCAGATACAACCAGAATTCTCCTGAAGAGTGTTCGAATCCTCGGCAGCAACGAAACTTTCTCTCCCGTCCCATCGATCCGAGACTCATCTTCTTATTCAAGTAATTTTGTTCAATTGTAATGTTACTTCATCGTACTGCCTTTTTAATTGCGAAGTGATTGTTAGTTTAAAAGTACTGCACACAACATTCCTGATGTTCCACGAAATACATCAGGTTCTCTTTAACTGTTTCAATGTAATGTTACGTTTGACATAAACGGCTCTGGATTATGATCGTTTCGGGCTTTAACACGTTCTTTTTCGTAAGAAAATATGGATTCGTGAAGCCTAGGAAAAGAGGATCTTTGATTCTGTTTTAGGGTTGTGTTTTGCGGAATGTCTCCTCCGGACTTTTACACCTCTATATTGCAATTAAAGTTTTGATTTTGTCAAATCTTAATGTAGTAGTTTCAAGAGAGGTTAATTTTAGTGATGATGGAAGGTGATGACAATGGTTGGCTACTAGTTATGGTGGTTAGCAAACATGGAAAACTCTAGTTGTAAATTGGATAATAGTCTTCTCTTTTAAGAAATAGAAATCATTTTCTGTTGATATGTTCCATGATGATTAGCTACCATCAGCTACAATAGGTACAGCCGTTGTCTCCCCCCTATTAAATGTTGCTAGGAGCCACTGATAACTATAACATTATGAGATTACTATGATAACTCTGTATATACTAATGTCTTGATTGCAAGAAATATTAAAAGAAAAAATCTGGAAAACATTTTCTGCAAAACACACATACCCTTAGTGCAAGGCAATTTTTTTCAGGAAAGTCATGGGATTGCAGTCTCTGCTGATTCAAATTCTGGTATTATGTATGAATTTTTACTAGAAAGAAAATTTTAAGGGCAAAATTGCAAATTGAGCATAAGATTCTTTGTTAGTTGTGGATATACCTAAACTCTCAAGACATGCTTTTCCCCCAAAACTTTGAAAAAGTGCATTTAACTCTTAAACTGCTGCCAAATTTTCCAAACTATTGCTATACATAGGAGCCTTTCTAGCAACGGTTTGGAAGCCTTGGTGGTATTTTGGAAAAGGTGAGTGCATGTTGTCAAAAATTTAGAAGATAAAAGCACATTTCGGATGTTTTGGGATGTATTTACATTTGTCAAATAGATGTGATGTTGTGTGAAATAATAGCTCATACTTTTAGTTTTCATCTTTCAATGGTTGATTAATGTCAGAAGGTCATGCTTTATGTATGAGTATATGGAGTTGAATCAAAGTAACAGAGTTTGTATGGAGGAAGAATAAGCTATGAGGTGGTGTTATGAGGGTTCAGTAGCACTAATGCGAATGTATTAGAATGAATTTCCATTCTTCAAGTTGTATTATGTGGGTTATGGGAATGTATTTTGTGCAGCCTATTTTTGTCTGTCTTTATCGTCATGAGTTTAATAGAAAATTTAAGTTCAAACTAGTTAATTTTGCATTCTTTGATGTACCAGAATATTCGGTGTTTGGGATTGGCAAGCATTTCATTAAAGAGTGGAGGTTCTTTCAAAAATTAACAATGGTTGGAGCACATCCTACCAAGGAAGCTACACGTCGTTTGCCAAGCTGGATGCTGCCACCACCATCCAAGGATCGTGCAGCAAAGGAAGGAGCACGGTCCAAGGATCAGGATAGAAGACCACGGCCTCCAGCTGCAGAGACTACACAACAAGCTATGGTTCCTAAGAAGGAAACTTCAAAGCGTAATGGATATATTGTGGTGGAGCGTAGGAAAAGAGAGAGGAAAAGAACAACTTTTCAAGAAGAGGAGGCCTCTGATGATATTTTGCACAATGTTGTTTCTAATAGTATATCAATCAGTGAACCTGGAGAAAAAGTTCGAGAAACTGCTCCTTGGAAAAGACAAAGAGTTAAGGGTCTCCTTCCTGAAGGTAATCAGGAGGCTGAAACTAGATCCCCTAGCTTTGATGATGTGGAGCTTACAGTAGATGACTTAATGAACATTGCAGAAGAGGTGATGCTTTCTTTTCCTGCCATTAATATATATGTCTGACATTTGGCGCCAAACACCCTAAAACAGAGTGGATATATGGTTCTTTAGGTGTGTAAGAAGCTAATAAGAATGGTGCTTTTTAACTTTACGGTTTTGGTCACTGCCACTGTCAGAAGATCCATTTTCTTTTTTCAGTTTCCTTTTATTTTTCCTGTTAATTGCACCATATGCCATCACTAGTTTGTGCATTGCCTCTAAACTCAAAAAAGCATGAATTTACCTCCTTAACAACTCCCTCTTTCATTATTGTTGACTCTGATAGCCATACTTCATATTGGCCTACAAACAATAGCCAGAGTTGGCATTTTTGGATGGTAACTGTTAAGCATGCTCTTATTTAGTAGAGGAGAAATTGCATATACTCAATGATTAAGGGATCAAGTGCAATTTACTTGTTCACTTAAAAGAGTTGCATGTGTACTGTGTATGTGTGTATATATATTTGGCCAGTATATGTGTAGTCCATGTTGATTATTTTAATGGAGGATGAGAAATAGCAGAAACAAGATTAGCTTGTGGGAGTTAAATATATGTTTTTGAGTTAAGCAGCTAAGTAGCCACAAATTCTACTTACGGGTCAAAGTGTAATTTATGCCCTTTGTTATTTTTGTCATTGAGACATTTTGCAGTGTTTTGCGTTTAATTAACAAAATTTGTATGCTGATGATGGCATCTATTTTTGGCAGTATATTAAAGCGAAGAAAGAATCTGAGGCGCAACAACCGCTGCTGGGAAAATGCGAGTCTGCTAGTGAACCTTTAAGAGGATTGCCGCTAGGTGTTCAAGGAGGTTCTCTTGCTTCAGACTCTAGTGACCAGAAACTTCCTGGGGATGGGAAATCCACTAATGAATGCTCAACTATGAATTCAACTAGCGAAAAGATTTTGGTCAGCATGAAAAGTACTGGCAATCCAGCTCAGGACATGTTAGACTTGTTTTTAGGTCCCCTGCTGAAGAAGCCGGCAGATGCAGATAAAAAAGACGAGTTAGTTCCTGATGACATGATGATGCAAGTTATAAACAAGAGCAAGCAGAACAATGTTGTGGGAGATCCTCTCCCTCCTCTGAAAAAGAAGGGTAGTCTTAAGGAAAAGGTTGCAATGTTTTTCGAATGAAGATTGGGAGGTAGGTCATTTTTGGGGTCAATGATTGAGTATTTGAGTCTTAAGTTTTAAATCCTTTAGGATTTGGATTCCTCTAAAGTTACTGTTTTCAAAAGTTCCTAAAATTACATATAAGTGGTTGTCATTGTAAATATTTTTAAAAAGTTGATGTCAAAATGATATCCAGCCATGGAATCAGTTTTCCCTTTGGAGTCGAGCATTGTAAAAATTTAAACGGATGATGCCCATTTCTGTGTTCTGTAAATATGTAGCTTTTCCACAAATGAACACTGCTTGTGTACCAAGCAGACAAGAAGATTGTTGTAAATGGACCGCGTTTCGTTTTTGGGTAGAGGAACAGGGGAGTCAAATTGTAATTCAAGAACCAGCTAAACCGTTGGTTTCGATATGCGCACGATGCACAACCAAACACGCAAGCACACAAGTCACGAGTCACGACACACCTTCCCACTGCCTCCTTTCATATCAATGCATGCATATACACATGTTTTTATACAAGCACAAAAACACGAACTGTGCTAGACAGCCTCTGTTAGGATATTTTGTTAAAATTTTCCCAGTTCCTATAAAAATGTCTTCCATATTAAAATTTTTTGGTATATTATTAAAATCTTAAACTCTTTAAGTGTATATATTGCATTAAATATTAGTGTATTTTCATGTTTTATTATTTTAATCGTCTCTTCTTTAGAAAATTTTTAACAAATGAAGCAAGTGATTAAATTGGATAAAAGTATGGAGTCAACGAGTTAGAGATGAAGACGAGATTCTTGTAATGTTTTGCTTGTTTCACTTTGAGTGAGGCACCGTACTCTTAAACATTGAAAAAGTTTGTGCTACTGCTTTGGAATAAGAGTTAAGACATTAGAACAGTTATGAATGAGAATGTCTTCGGCAGGTAATGAACTATTTGCAACCTAATTACAGTCCAATGGTGTGGGTTGCTTCAATAATTGCATCAACTAAGAAAAATTTTGATTAAACGGTCAAACTGGAGTAAAATGGGTAGTAAAAAGTGTAAGGATGCTGAGAAAACTCATAATCAATACAAATGACTTGTCTCAAAGTTACAGAAAAAATGATTGAGTTAGATATTTTTGTCAAAAAAATTTCCGTACTTATCATCAAAATAGAAGTAGGTATTGGAATTGAGTGAGTATTAAAGATATTACCATTTTCATCCCCAAAATAATCTTTAAACTCGATAAATCTCCCACTTCAACATGTTAGGATTTGGAGAAGGACGGAAAAAATTACCACTTTAATCTAATGCGCTCACACTACATAAAAAGAGACTAATGCTCATTACTTACAAGTTAGAGTATTTATATTATTTTTTATATAATTTTAGATGTGATATCTTATTTAATTTAGATAAATTTGTATTTTGGTCTATTATTAGTTGTATTCAAGGAATGTTGTAATAAAAATTTTCGCGCTTTAATGGGATATCCGAGCTAATGGAATGTATATTTCTAATATATTGCGCTATAAGCTTTATATTTAGGCAACGAATGTGCAACCCCGCGATGTGAAGATACTCTAATTTTTTATGGCAAAAAAAAAAAAAGATAGAAAAGAAAGTTCACCTATTCACGGGTCATGTACTCGTAATCCAGAACTGGCTATCCCACATGTTTCACAGACCTAGACAAACCATAACCTTTAGACCCATCCAAGTTCACTCATTGGTAAACTTACATTTAGAGAAGAGCAGTTTCGAACCGTGAACTGATCTAAATGAGTTTTGTACTGACTCGGTCTAATGGTAACCAGATCGAACTACCTTGGCGAATCACTGAGCTTTAAGAGCTTAAGACATTTACCTAAATGAAACCATTGAAACCAATGGGTCACGAACCACCAAGCCAACCCACATTAAACTAGCGAGTCGGCCCAGCCGGTTCATTCCTTTAAAAAAAAAAAAAGAAAGAGAGAAAAGATAAATTATTAAGTCAGAAAAAATAATTGAATAATATCTAATAAGTTATTACATATCAAAATTACTTTATTTGTAATAATAAAGGATAATTTTTTTCAAAATAATATTATCAAATTAATGATAAATGGTTAATCATAAGTTAATTATGTGTTAAGAATAAATAGAAAATTCAATTTTAGTTAATATAAATCATTTTTATAAAACTTATCAAATATTAAAGATTTGAATATAAAAATAAAATAAAATTTAAGAGAAAAAAATAAAAAAAAATTGAAATCATTTTAAGTGGGAAATTAATAAAAATTTAAAAATTATTAATGAATTAATACACTTAAAAAAAGAGAGAAAGGACATCACATTATTAAAAATTATTAATGTATTTAAAAAAAAAGAAATTAATAAAAAAATTAAATATTAAAAAAAATCAGTTCAAAAATCTCAAATCATCCTTTAAACCGCTAAGTCTAGTGAATTAACCCGAAACCGTCAGCTCACGGGCTGATCACGGTTTACCGTATCACTAACCCGTAAAACAGTAATTCCGGGCCGGTTTGGCCCGATACCCAACTCTAAGTGGACCTATAACCTGGCGGTTCTAGCCATATCTGGCTGGCCTAGACACCCTAGGTCTATTTATACGGATGATGCCCAATTCCGTGTGCTGTAAATAATAAATATGTAGTTTTTCTACGCTCCCGAAATTGATCCGATGGTTCAGAACAGACAAGAAAGGAGATTGCTGTGATTGGACTATGTTCCCGTTTTGATAGAGAAAAGGGAGAGCTGAAGGTAGTTTACAAGCTAGTTAAACTTCTATGTGGTCTATATAGACGCTTGAACTGTGAAATCATAATGTATTTGAGTCTGTACTGTGTCCTTGTGTAGAAATTGTCGATTAAGGCTCCTTATAAGGGACCAAAAAGTACATCAACAAGGAAAAAAAAATTATTAGATATTATGTGTCACGTGTTATATATATATATATACATAATATAAAAAATAATAAAAAAATTATACGAATAATAATGAAAATGATAGTTTTAAAATTAATTATTATTCATAATTTACATATATCATATATATTAATATTTTATTGATATTTACATATCATATATACTCGTTTTTCATACATAGTAATCCATCTATTATTTTACAATACCAATTATACTTGTCTAATTTCCTACCTGGTATACTTTCAATGAAAAATGTTTCCCGTAGATGCTAGTGCACCTATTTTGTACGCCTCATACGTAAGATGCTTTTACAGCACATTTGCTTCGCCCCATGCAAATTGTTAAAAAGATGACAACACTGGTAACGTTTAAAGGATGCTCTTTGAAAGAATTGATCACATTTAAATGTTGCCAAAGTTAATATATTGGTAGCATTTAAACATAACAAATCTACAATTACACATATTTTCCCATTAAGTGACAACATTAGCAATGTTTAACAGTGTCCCTTCCCTAAACAGTTAGATTTGAAAACCTATTCGTGATTTTCAAAGTTATTATTGCATAGCTATTCCACATAAGGGTGTTTATGGTTCATTTCAATTTAACTTAGGGCAGAAGTGAAACAAACTACATTTTAAAAAGTTCAATTCAAACCCCACTTGAATTGAATTGCTTTCAACAATCCATCGTTCAAGATCAAACGCTTTAAATATAGTTTAATTTGAATCACTTTTAAAGTATCTATTTCTTTTAATCGCATTTCACATAAAAATATAAATATATTAATCTAATTTTTACTTATACAATTTAATATAAGATTTTAAGTCAAAGGAAAATTTAACAAGTAGATTATAATCATACATACATATGACGAAAGAATCACGAATAACAATTTCCCTCAAACAAACTCAACTTGCTACTCAAATTTATTGTATAATCTTTATTAGATCATCAAAATTAAATAATAAGCAAGTGAGAGAATAATAAATTAAAAAATAATGAAATACTAATTAATTCGCTCAGTCGCATATTGTTGCCTGATGTGCAAATCCATAATGCATGATACTAGTAATCGATCAAAAAACTCAAAGAGTTTTAGAGAAGATTACAAGACAAAGTTTGGAGTCCGTTAATAAATTCTAAAGTTAAATAAGTAATGAAAAAGTATCTTATATCCCATCAAATCCTAATCTACTCATTCAACTTCAACTATCTAATTTATTTATGCTCTACATTCCATTTCATATGCTCAAAGATTTTAGAGGCAACATGAAATAAAAAGGAAAGACAAACGATTCAATACAGCTTCTTATATATATATGTATGTATGTATGTATAGTTAAGTTGGAAGTAATTTTATCATATTCAAGTGATTCAATTCGGTAAAGTGAATTTATCTAAAGTATCCTAAATTTATATCCTCTTTAAGTCTTAAATTACAAATAATTTGTGTTTAAAATTATAGGAGAAAAGATAATGTTATATATTGATATTACAAATTATTTAAAAAATCTAGACGATTAATTTGTAACTTTATAAAGTAATTTTAGAGATTCAATTTCCTTGGCAAAAATTTGTCAACCACTAGATATCGAGGTTGTGAGTTGCATTGCCCAGTTGGTTATTCAACCTTGCAATGGAACTCCAGTGGTTTTATAAATAATGCCACATACATCTATGAAGGGGAGGAATGAAATTTGTATCATTTGGATGAGTCTTAAGATGAATACTAGACGATATATATGGATGGAAGGTTGTGAATACAAATTTTCAAAATTTGTTAGGGTACTTTATAGGTATGACCTCAAAACCTACCCTAAACATGTATAATGTATATTATTAGTTTCAAGTTGCAAAACACTATGCAATTTTTCTAGGGGATTTTAGTAAGTTTCAAGTATTAGAAGACAAGATTGGATGAAACGAGGGTCTTACGAGAGGCATGGAACATTTGAATGTGGTTTCTAAATAAGGACATGCTGCACAAATCAAGATTCTTTGGGTTTTAATTTAAATAAGGATACAGATGATTTCTTGCAGGATAATGAAGCACCAATGGTGATTGAAATATACTTACCTCACTTGATATACCACACAAATCAAACAGTCGGATTGTTCATCACAATCTAATAATATTGAATTGATCAAAATAGTAAAACTCTCCCGAATGTGTTTTTAACTTTCAAGATAATGAAAAGAACCCTTAGCACATGTCCTTAGGGTTAATGGAGGTAAAAGCTAGAAAAAAAAAATGTAATTACACGTCCTGCATTAATAAAAATGCAATCTAAACGTCGAAAGAAATCAAAAACATCCTGACATAGATCAATTGAACGATTATAAAATGGTTCCGCAATAGATTCTAACTAGTTTTCTATGCATTAGACCAATCGTATGGTCCTAAAACCGGTCCTATGATTGGTTCAAGAAAGCATTCTAACTTCTTAGAGGGATTTCGAACAAACCCAATTCTTATAATTTCCTTACGCTACTCAATCAGCTTATCTCCTACTCGACTAAAGTCTAAACCCGATTGCTCCATAATGAATTATAAGCATGGAACTTCCAAAACCTACTAAATGTGTCTTAAATTTATAAATGAACAAACTCATCTTTTGCTATTTGATCCACAACAATCTCATAACAAAAGACCCTTTGCTCTACCTCACGTAATAGGTCCAGCTGGAAGTTGATTCCTATCACATCATTTCTGAAAGAGTTCGTGTAAAGTAAAAGAAGATATTTTACATACTAAGAATCTAACAAAAGCAACCTCGATGCCATAAGTTGAGGGGAGGGAAAAATATTTTTTTGAGATTTTTTGGTGTCTTAATGGGGCTAAGGAATCATTGTCCACTTGGCCGTCACTTAGGAGTAGAAGCAAGGCTTGCTTCTGAAGATTTCTTCAATAACGCCAACGTCAAAATGATGTTCATTCGTTGCTCCAAGAAGATGAGACCAAGAGGGACACTAACGAGGAAAAGCAATGAGAGACTTTGGCCTTTTTTAGAGACTTCTTTAGAAACCATATGCCAAGATCCTCATGCTTTTCTAGAATTCGCTCTTTACTATCTAGAAATATATCTTAGTCCAGTTGGAGTGACCTTACAAGCTAGATTCTTCAATAGAGAATAGATAAAACATTTGGGGCTTGGCATAGATAAAGCTTGTGGCCCATTTGATATAATGCTTTGATTTCTAGATACCTTGCGATAAGTTTAAAAAGAGGATGTTGCTATATGGATTTCTTTGCTATTGGTCATCTCCTTTAACTTCACTTACCCTTATCCAAATGGTAGAAAACCCGTCAAATCTTGGAGAATAGAGACCAATTGTGTGTTATAACACAATTTACAAGTGTATTTCCAAGACTATAGCAAAGAGACTAAAGCTTGTTCTCCTAAACTTAGTAGAGAAAGAATGTTATGATTGAAGTATATCATAGTAGTATAAATGTAAATAATCAATAGATAATTACACAATTTTGTAGAAATTGGTATTTTCTACTAAATTGTAATATTAATTTTAATAGTTACAATAATAGTTTTAGTAGTTGTATCAATAGTTATATTATGAGGAAAAATTAATTGCTTACCAAAAACTAATAAATTTATATGTATTTCTATAAATAGGGTAATATCAATGAGAATAAATAGACAAGTTTCAATCTAATAAAATGGTTTTGTACTCTTTAGAAAGTAGTTTTTTCAAAATAATCAAAATCAAATTTTATTTCTATTTTCATCACATTGATTCACTAGTGTGATATTTTATGTCAATATCCACATTATTATTCACAATAGAATAGGAATTATGGGTACTAAAAAAGAACAAGCTAACTTTTATTAGTGGACAAAGAATTGTTAATAATTTGCTAGTCACACAAGAACTACTCCATGGTTATAATTGGAATTTAAAGGGAGCCAGGTGCACAATCAAAGTGGACATCATGAAGACATGACAATGTGAGATCATTCTTTTTTCAATTTTTTAAAACAACTATTACAATAACTCAACTTCCACTTTTAAAACTTAATTGGCTACTCCAAGCTCCAAGCATCTATCCCTCTCTCTTTTTTAATTTTCTTACTACAGAACTGGAAATGACGTCAATTTTGCAAATAAAGCACTCGCCTTAAGAGTTCCAGTGTATTAAGAGTCAGTCAGAGAAAGAGCTAAGCGTTGATTAAGAGTCAAATTGCAACCGCTTTAGGTTTTCAAATAGGAACTCTTCCAATAAGATAATTGGGAATCCATCTCATAGCTCCAAAATTCTCGAAACTCGACTTAGCCAAATGATACACAAGTCGAGTAACGCATTGCACTAACAAGTTTCTTTCATACACTAAAAGAGTCCAACTTATTAAAAGCATCCTCTTCTCTCCATAGTGTATTTGTCATCTATCTTTATCCTGCCCACCAACTTGACTACCAAATTAAAGAATACCTTTTGTAATGCTTCTGACGAGCATAGAGTAAAAGCCAATAGATGATATATGTGAGCCCAAAAAGGAAGAAAGCCTTGCCATTTTAGACCTTGAAGATTGGAGTAAAGCTGTGCAATCAAAGCACGCATACCATTTATCTACAGGGAATGAGGATTGCCACTGGCCAGGTTGGTTGAGAACCTAAAGTCTTAAAAAAGGATGAGGATTCCAGTCGATTAAGTGCTGGGATGAAGCGTCATAGGCATAGAAGGAAATCCTTAAGTCAACACCCCACGAACGAAGCCTCTTGCATTGGAAGATTAGGGATGAGAATATTATTATTTCTCTATAGTAAGATGACTGACATCTAAAAGGGTCACTAGTTGAATTGGTAAGAGAACGAGCTATCTACACCTACACTTCTGGCTCCCAGGAGACTCGATCGTGTTGGCCACAAGGCAGCCTTTGGGAAGAAATCAAAGAATCCGGAAGGATAAAAGCTTGGGGAAGTGAATCGTGGCAGGTTGGTATGAAGGGCCAACCCAGCAGAGGATCTACATACAAAAGCCTATAAAGTTATGCAATAAAGAGGCGGAAACTGCGAAAGGGTACCCTGGCAACAACTAGATTGAGACAAACAAAAAAGTCCAGCCACACTCTTTTTTAAGTTTTGTTGCTGGCAATACAAGAACCCTACACCTCGTACACATTAGTAAGTTGAGGTGTCACCAATCAAATTAGATGCTACATGGGTGATGAGACAAAGGCAACTCAGGGGCGTATTTTCTTCACATGTGAACTGGGGAGCTGGATCGTATGAGAAACTCCAACATATGAAGCGGCTGACCACGATCAACTCGATGTAATCATCAAACTCCCACTCTTTTTGGCAGAGGATGCTACTCGCTTTTGACACCAACGTGGAAAAAAATTATAAGACTTTCACCGCATTTGGTAGGAAGAAACTATAGAAGAGTTGGAAACCAAACACCAAAAGTTGAGAACATCTTTAGAAGAATCCTCTCTCGTATTTCAATAGCTAGTGAATTACCCTCATCTGTATGTGTGGAATCTCCATACATTCACATTCACCCTGATAAACATTGGTGGGTTCCTTTGATAATTCCGCACGCTTTATTCTGGGAGTCATTTTGTTTTGTCTTGAGCTATGGACCTTTTTTTATGTTATTTTGTTTAGGGTAGAGCATCATAAATTCCAGAATGTAGAGTAATCCATTTTAGCAATACGTGGCATTCTTGATAGCAGAAGCACAATAGGGTCGAGAATAGTAACCCACTTAAAAACATGGAGTTGAACTTGATGCTTCATGTATCGTGTAATATCGGTTATGGATACTTCCAATCAAAATTTAATGGTACAAAAAACATCGGTGGCACAACCGTACTATGATGCAAAGTGCAGAATGATTTCAAACATGACGCTAACTTCAGAAAAGAAATTTCAAAAAGGCCACCTAGAGTCCGAAATCAAAAGGGAGTAGACAATAAATTGCCAGGAAAACTCACAATCAAAGGAAAAAATAATGCAAAACTTTCTTCAACGGCAGAATGGATAAATGAAGGAAACCGAATTCCATATTGAACCATATAGAAACAATCATCTCTGTCGCAAGAACAGATGGAAAATCTAAAGATGATGCAAAAACTCCCACTCCAGCCTCAGTACCTGTACCTGCTCCGATCCCTTTCACGATCCCTGTCACGGCTATATCCTCTGTCCCTCTCATAATCATAATTCCGATCTCTATCTCTGCTTCGACTCTGGTGTCGATCCCTCTCGTTCCGTCGCCTACTCTTACTATTCTCTCTATCATCCCGCTCCCTTCCTCTGTCCCGGCTCCTCTCCCTTCCATCTCGGTCAGCAACTCCTGCACCAATGTCTTGTTCAGCATACCTCATTAACCCACAATAGTATATTTACACAGCAAGAAAACTCAAAAGCTATAAAGCAACATATATGTAAATGTATATATAAAATATAGAAGCAGTTGCTATGGAAGAACATTTTATTAAGCCAATGCACCTTCAAGCGAGAAGATTAATTTAGAAGTACAAAGAATGCATATTATCTTTTCAACTAAAGACAAAATGCTCACATGCCAACATCAAGTATATAAAGAAATACACATAAACAGAAAGAGTTCACAAGCAAAATGCATAGTCACAACTCCCATGACAATCCAGAAAGCTGCAAGTTTTCCTATCTCTATTTTTTTTATTTCTTTTTCTTGTGATGAGCTATCATTTTACCACTTGAATGATCAAATTCCATTAACCCCTATCCAGAAAGAGAAAATAAACCTAAAATATAAAGGTAGTAATACTTTATTATAATGCACAAAGACTGACATATGCACACACGCCATGACAACCATAGGAAGGAATGCCCTGTCTGAAGAAAACCGTTCATAAGCAGGAAAGATAGACATGTAAAGGCATTTGAAAAAGATGAGCTGTTGGCTGCATCTATCACTCTCTCTCTCTCTATATATATATATATATAAATATATAGAAATTTGTGCGAATGGACGTCCGTACACATGCCAGCCATCAAGTTGCATCACAACATTTGGCTCCAATCACTATAAACTTCTATTACTAACCATATAAAGATAAGAGTGATGAGATGCATTATCCTAAGAGATTATTAACCATACCCAGCTCCTCAACCTCCCATCCTGCACGTCCACCACCTGGAGCTGCTTGTCCAGCTTCTGCCCTCTGTGTTTTTGCACGGAACTTCTTCTTAAGATTGCCAAACTCATCATACATCTCACCATCATCCTAAATATTACAGAGTCAGGTTTGCAAGGTAACCGTCATCCAAAATAATATACATGGTCAATTTTGCAAGGTAACAGGGTCATTTCAGGGTAGCCCGTATTTACCTCCTCAGCTTCCCGCCGCCTCCGCCTGGTTTCCTCAATTTCTTCTTCATCAAGCTCTTTATAACCTCCAGCACGTCCTCCTCTGGTCAACAGGCAAAACCCAAGTGTCAACAAAGCTTTATTTATACCTATTCCCAATATATATTGGACAACAATAATTTATATCCACCACATGGAAATTCACACAAGCATGGAATATAAAGGTGTAAATTATGTAGCAATGATAACGCAGCAGAATCTGAACCATGATAATTTGCTTTATCAGAATGTCTCTCATCACAAGAACAACTTAGTGCATGAGTGTGTGCACACACTGCAAGTTCGAGTAAGCTTAGAGGGTTCCCCTCCACAAACCCACCAGGCAAGTTCATGTGCTACCACATCACAAGATCATGGTATAAAAATTAACCAAGGGGCATCAGTATCCTATACTTTTTCAGAGTAATTTCCATTTTTATTTTTTTGGGTGAATTGGTAATTTCCATTCCTATATATTGAGCAAAAATGTACAAGAAATAAAACGAGTAATAGAGACGATATGCCTAAAATATCAAATCTTCTATTACCCTGCTATTCATCTTAAACCACCACCTTCAACTCCAACCTCTTTCATCTTCAACCACCACCCTCATTGCAATTTAACATGCTCTGATTTTTTTCTTTTTCTTTTTTTTTTTTTTGGTGGGGTGGGGCAGGTGGGGGTAAAGATGAGTTAACATGCTCTAATTGACTTCTGATTGGGATTAATTTAAAAAAAAAAAAAAAAAAAAAAGAAGAAGGACCTGCACAACTCCAATCAACTTCACTAAAAAATTTTCTTAACAGTACAGTTACATAAATTGATGTAACTAATGTGTTATTTTATCTTTTCCTTTTCTCTTGGCTACATTTCTTTTGGAGCTTCATATCAATGAGCAAGTTTCCCAAGATATCTTCTATAATGAGGGGGAAAAAATATCCTCTTGTAGCTTATTTTCCAATTCATGCATTTTAATTTTAGTAGATATCCGGTTAGATTTACAGATACTTTTATTTAATTAAAATAAGGAAAAATTTTAAATAAAGTGGTTCCGTAACATCAATGCACAAGCAAGAAAGAATTATCATCAATGAATCAAAGCAAGTCATTATAGTAATTAGTAGTTCACGAGGTCAAAGGATCCTCTGAATCTAGCCTTAAAAATTAAAAGATAACAAGATCCTCTCTAACAAGCCCCAAGCTTTCCTTTACATATTTCTTTGGGTAATTATTTAATTTTATAGAAGAAAAAGGATGTAGAAACCACTAAAAGCAAGAAGAATACCCTCGTAAGGGCAATACAAAAGAAAACTAGAGAAAACCACTCAAAGTACAATCCAGGATACATCTAAGTAGCTAAGGATCAACCTAACAACCATATGAGTAGGGGGGAGGATTTTTCCTAATCTAACGTTGTTACAAACTCTCCAAATACAATACACAGCAGCAGCCCAGGCCCAACTGTTGCCAAACATCCTTGGTAAAATCACAAGCAAAGAAGAGGTGTTCATGGTTTTCTGAATGGGCCTTGCAAAGGAAGCAAGAGGACTGAGAAGATATTCCCCAAGAACAAAGTTTGTCCAAGGTATAAAGCTTCTTGTTTCAAGCTAACCACAGAATGAACGAGTGCCTCGGTATGGAGGATTTGCACCAGACAATTTCACCAGTGACTATATCCATTAATTGGTCCCATGACAATTTGGTATCGCTATTAGAGCCAATAGTTATGAGTGACTTCATGCAAGAGCAATTAAAGAGGTTCTATAATAACTATGAGACGATAGAGAGGAGAAGAAAGAAATCCTAGCCAAGATGTCCAAGAACTATGCAGTCTTGAGAACAGTTTGGTCAACAGACCACTGTTCATTCCAGGGAAACTAGTGCTAGAGGGGGCGGCATGCAAACATGTGGCAGGTATAATGATCTGGGTAGCAATAACTGTTTTGCATAAGTTCAATAGAATTCATTAATGTAATAAAATGTCCAAGGTATAGGCCACTGTACAAACAAGAGAGTAGACTATTCAATGAAGCTCAGATGTGGATGGCTGCACTAATTGGATACAATGTAAGCAACAAATAAAGCAAAATGGAAGCAATATCCTGGACCACTAACAAGAAATGCAAAACCACTGGGCAGCATACCGAACAAGAAGTTACAATATTGAAAAACTCGTATCAAGAGGTGTAATTGAATCTAGGACTTGCAGAACTACTCCATCCACTGTCTCCTGCTGTAGACCCAATCTCACTGAATATATCGCCAGCCAAATATAATAAACAAGGGGAAATCCTTTGATATCTCTGGTAGCTGTAGGCCATTTGAAAGTGATTCCTAGTGAATTCCATATCCTTGAAGTGAAGTCACATTTGAAGAAAAGGTGCTTAAGAGATCCATCTTCATTCTTGCAGAAGTAGCAGCTCCTTGAATCCACAATTTTTCACAAAAACAATTTATCAAGAGCACAGAACTTTTGAATCACTAGCCAAAAAAAGAACTTGTACCAAGGGACAGCTCCTTTATGCCAGATAGAAGATTTCCCTGGAACTTTGGAACCCCTAAGCCAACTTCAGTCATAAGCCTCTTTAATAGAGAGTGGCTTAGAGGAGCCGCCACATTAGACTGTAGCATCTCAACATGAAGACTTGGCCTTGATGGAGGTAGAAATGTCATGTTTAATGGACTACCATAGCTCACCGTCCAACCAAAACCAATTATTTCCCTGTATGAACAAGCAAAGTCTAGTCTCTTTAGGCCAAAGAGAGTTATAAATCTTGCGCTCACTCAACTAATTTGAGAAAGGTCCTTTCAATATGTTTACCCGAGGAGGGATAGTCCTTAATCGCTAAGGTTGCCTTCTTTCCAACAATGTCCCTACAATCTTTGAATAAATTGGCATTGAATCCATCAGATACAGGAGATTTATCAAGAGCCACTGAGAGGAAAGTCTCTTTTATCTCAACCTCTGTCACTTCTTTAACCAATTCTACGCAACTATATCTGTCGACCTTTCTATTTACAATAGAATTTTGCATGTCTGGTCACTCAATGTTCTCTTTAGTCTCGTTTAGCCGTTTGCTAAAGTAGTGAACCACAGCTTCCTTCAAGGTTTTTGGGTCCATAACCAAACCGTCATTGTACTCCTTGAGGAATCTTAAGGAGTTCCTGTTTCCATCTTGTTTTAAAGATCAAAAGAAGAACGAAGCATTTCTAAACCAAGAGCTAGCCACTTCACTCTAGTCCTTTTTTTTTTAACATTCACAGCTATGCTTAACAAATAGATTACTCCTTGCTTTCCTTTCCTCTTCCCAACATTCTAAAGCACCAAGACTTATATTTCTTTCTTGCAAGGACTGGAGCTTTTCCTTAGCTAATGACACAAAAATCTGCTTTATTTTGCATTCTCAACTCAGCTTTCAACATCTTCAACTTACAGACATCATGAAACATAGTAGTTCCATCTACTTCTCAGCTCCAAACCTCTCTTACAATCTCTTCTAACTCAGGCACCAGAAATTGAAGAACTGATCATTAAAGTCCTCCATACCTGAGGATAACACATCATTTCCGCCACTTTTGTCTTCCAAGAAACAACATTCATTAAAACACTCCACTAACTAACAGCCATGGGTCTCTTATTTGTCAACTAAGTGACTCCACATATTCTCCCTGTTGCAATATGCCACTTTTGTCTCCAGCAAACCTTTGTCCAAGCAAAAATCTCACAATTTTTGTGCATTAATGGTGTTACTCAACCCTTCACATTCCAACTAGCTAACATGATATATACAATGGAATAAGGGGAAACACTTAACAAGACCTCAACCACCAGAGCTAACTCCACCAAGAGAGCTGCTCCCTTCTTCTTCTGTTTCTTCTTTTCCTTTTATCTTTTTGGCCACATTACAAAGAAACTCTTTGTCTCCCTTTGCATCCTGACTAGGTAGAAAATATTGAGTTTCTGGAACCACACTAGTAGAGAAAGATAAGGCCTCTTTTAAGTTCCCCAAGCAATTAGCTTACAACCCAAAAAGAGGTGGAGACAACACAGATTCAAGCAGTCCTATATCTGACTAAGAGGCCTCTGCAACTTAGCCTTCCTCCTCTATGATTTACATTTTCCATACTCAACTTCCTTCCCTTCTTTCCTGGGAGGTCTTGTAACAAAATCATCCACTTCTTCTATTCGATAGCTTCCTTTTTAACTTGCCCAAAATCCTCATCCCCATTTGAGCAGCCTTCTCCACATTCTTTCCTTTCTATTTAACTGTAACTTCACCCTTAAACCCCTCAGTTTCCTCCTTTTCTTCACCCTCCTCCCCAAAATTTTGGTTCTTTGGCAGATCAAGGGATATAGAGTCATTGCCCAAAAACTTTACAAGAAGAGAAATTTGGGGGAATTCATATATATTCAACTAATACTTGAGTCAAGGGATATAGAGTCCATCTCTATTGAAGCACACACAAATTTGACCCACTCATTTGATGCCGTAATAATATTGGCTAGCAATGGTCTCCCAAGGCACTCGTTGCATAGCCAAGACCATTCCTATGAAGAAAACCCATTTGCCACCTCTCAAGAATCAGATACTGGTGTGGAAAATGCCATGGCTGACATAAGACCCGAAGAAGAGAATCCTCACTTAAGAATTTGAAGAAAAAGAATCATTTCCATTAATTAAAACCTCAAAATGTCCATCACGTGTCCTTAGGCTTTGAGCAATTTTATTGACAATAAGAAAAGGTGATTCCTTAAAAAAACTATCCAGGTTTTCCCTCCAGATATTCTCCCCCTCTAGAGAAACTTCTTTTGGGGGAAGCACATGAATTCTATCTTGACCCTGGTGGGAGAGTAGTTTGTTAAAGACACATCAACTTTGGGTCTAGAGTTTGAGCCTACAGAAAAAGCTTGGGCTAATGTAGGTGAAAGAGGTTTTTGGTTTTGGGAAAGGTTTGGAGAAGACAGTGGAAACTGGTTCTGGAGGAAGGACAGGTGGTTTCTGGTTTTGTAATTTTCCAATACCCAGCAGAGGCACAATCTTCACATTGATCAGCTATGCTGAGTGTTGACCATAACTTTTACAGCATATTCACTAAAAAGCACTCTGATCAGATTTAGCTTTTCTCTTGGAATACTTGACCAACACAGGAAGGGAAAAGAAGCCTTAGGAAACAACCTCATCCATTTGAGCAAAAGTCACATCCAACTTTTCAAAGGAAGAAACCAACAATACAAAGGCACACCCTTCATTCACAGACAAGGGGGGTTGAACAGCAAAGAGGAGGATTAGCCATGGAGGGCTGGGCCGAGATGAGCAAATTTTCTTGCACACTTGCAGGAGGAAGGAAACCTTTCGGACCACCTAAAAAACGTTTTTAAGGTCATGAAAAAGGGAGGTGGGACTCACACCCCGATAACTCAGAAGAAACCCACCAAAGCAGAGATAAAACTACACAGATCCCTTAAAAAGAACCAAAAGAAAGGAAACTGAGTAAGGATAGAAATGAGAAGAACACTGAAAACATAAAAAGAGGAAAACAAGTGTTTAGGGATGCATAGAAGAAGTGGTATTCTAGGGATGGTTTCTAAAGAGAGGAGAGAGCATTCTCTCTCACCAGAAACTTTTTTCTGAAGTAAATAATTTTTTTGCATCCATAAGTTTAACCATGAAAGCTACAAACTCCTCATTTCTAATAGATGGGTAGTAATAACTGTCGTGTTCAAGTGAGAAGAAAATTTAAAGAAGAAAGACGATCATACATTTGGGGCACAGGGGCAAGGACAACTATACATAAGTCAAGCTATCCGGAGTAACAGCTCACTACTTTCCATGATTACCAACTCCCCCACAACCACACCACCAACCCCCCCCCGGGCAGTGGCGGGGCCGCCAAGCCACCCCTCCCTTCCCCCCTCTCCCTCCTCTTTCCCTCTCTCCTTGAGGTAAATATGTTAATTACTTTAACCTAGAGATCAGATTGATTTGCTATCTCACAAAAAGAATCACTCTAGAAACCTCCAGTATTAGACAGCTTAGTTTCTAAAAATAAAGTGTTTCCTTTTCTATCCCCAAGAATTGTCCCTACTGCAGCTATTAAAACTAAGTACGAAAGCCTGAACTACTTGGCAGCCAGATCTACAACAAAAACATGCACAACTAAAATTAATGTCAACGGATTAGTCGATGGCAAGAAACATTACATTATATTGCACCTCTGAAACTAATAACAACCAGTGCCGCTTAAGATTGTCAAGGAAGAATATTGCTTTCCTCATGTCAATTCATTGATTGAAGCATAAATCAAACAGATGATAGAGAATGATGAAAGATGATACCATGAAAAAATGTGGAAAGAAAACGTCTATAAGCCTAAAAGTACGTGGGAGACATCTTACTCTGGATCAAAATAATCACCAAAGAAAGGACATCTATATGACATGATATAAATCACGTATTTCAGGGTAGGCAAGCAAAAACAGTAGGAAAGTAATTAAAACAGTAGGAAAGTAATTAGAACATGGCTGATGCAGCTTAGGGACTTTCTACATAAGAGAAAGCAGGACTATGAAGGAAGATAAGTTTCTTTCAAATAACTTCATTTATTTCAAAATTTTGTCCCCACTGTTATTCTGGCCAATGATTATTTATATCCCTACTATATGTTTGATTCGGTTGCACCACTTCATTCCTCCATTTCTACAATTAATCATGACCATATTACCCAAAATTAGGCAAATACTCTCATATCCAGGAGATGAACTCAAGTTAACAACTATAAAACAAATTTGCAAAAATATCCTTTGAACTAAAGGGGAAACAGCCATAACCAGTACCTCAAAGCACATTAAGATATAACGTAAATATTTATAGCAAGATTGCTTTCATTAGATGCTATATAGAAATCAAAGTAAAGTGGCATGAGTTCAGAACAATTCGAACATCATAAGAATATAGGATTTGGAGGAAGGGACAAGAAGTCATAGAAGCTAGCTTTTAGTAAATCGGTCGCAGCCAACCCAACCCTAGATACTTGCTGGTTATCTGCTGACTAATTTCACTCTCAAAACCTAATTTTTTGGTGCAACAACAGATGCACATATAATGGAATATTTGTTCAGGGAAGGAATATTGATCAACAATAATATCCTGACAAAGAATTTAGAGAGCCAAAGCAATACCATAAACTACCTTACACCTCCCTCATTATGGCCAGGTCTGTTGGTGTTGCATATATTGCACTTTGTACGCTTTGCCCAATTAATATTGCCACACCTGAAAGTACAAGAAAGAAACTCTGAAGGAATCTGCTATTACAGAGTTAGGACTATCTGACAATGAACCTAATCCTCCTCCTACCCACACCCTAAACAGAATCTTCTATTTCAATCGAGCGATAGCTATGTGATTTTCCCTGTTTACTTGTAGATTAATTAATCAAAGCTTAGAAATAACATGCTTCTGTAAATAAATATAAGGGCAAGGTTGAAAATGTTCATAAAAGTATGCATATTTTGACCAATTAATCTACAAATTTATTCACTAAAGCATGCAATCACAATAAATGACTTACACATAATATCTTACATTGGACAAGGCCAATCATTTGGACCAAAAAGTCCAGTCGAAGCACCAACAGAACGCCCAGGGGCACCAGAGTCCTGCATACCACGACCCTTCCCACGACCACCACCACCTCCTCCACCACCAGAAGCACCAGCTGGTCGAGCACTTCCACAACGATTGCATACACCACGAAATGCAAAATTTACATTTGAACAACTGCTAGGAGGACAGACAAAATTAGCAACCTTGGGAAACAAAATACAATATGCCCAAAAAGGTAACTGTATAAGAATCAAAGCAAGATGGAGTTGCTCACCAATATCACATCACAGACCTTGTATTCGGACACAACCAATCTCCATCTTGTTTCCAAGCCTTCCCAGGAGCATCTCCCCGACCTCTACCCCTTCCAACACCACCATTCAAATCTGTTGAGTTTTCCTCTGTCCCGCCAAAAGTACCAGCATCATTGCCATCTTTGCTTTTCATATCTGCTATAAAAACTCCAATAATATTTCCATGAAATTCCTTGTTATTAAACCATTCAACAGCTGCAGATGCAGCATAAGGATCCTCATAAGTAATAGTAGCATCCCCCTTTGGTTCATTTGTCTCTTTGTCTCGGTAGAGCCATATCTTTGGACGCCCTGTACGCTTATCTTTCTGCATGTCAATGAGAAAGATGATAAGAGATACATTTATCAAAGAAATACAGTTGCCAAAAAACGGGGGACCTACCTTGAGTAACCCAATGGTGCCAAAATGTTCAGCCAGCATGTTTTCATCAGTACCCTCTGGCAAATTACACACGTAAACAGATCCATTGGAAGGAGCTCCTTTCCCTGAATAGCTATTCGCCATTGTCCTCCAGCTCTCCTAAACAAAGTGGGATGAGAAGCCAAGAAACTCAAAATGATAGGGTCATTTCTTTCAAAATGAAGTGTAAGAATTCCAAAAAGATTGAATTTGTCCACAAATTTTCCTCTAAAAAGAAAGATTGCCAACCTCAACTAAACTTGGTCGGTTTTCAATCTCTCTTCTAAGATATCCATCAATTTAAAGTTAGATTCTGCTAATAAGGATATGCCATGCTTGTTATTTGCTACCACAATTAATTTTAAAAATGTGCAATTTGTGCACTGTTACACATTTCACAAGAAAGACCAATGCATCAAAGGGTAAACTTTCATCTAGTGTCATAACAATTGCACAAGGGCATGCATTAACGAAACCTTTAATATTAAACTTACTCTTCCATAACAAAGCACTATCCAATAGCAATCTTCCAAAAAGAGCAGCCAGCCCTTCTATCGCTCTCCTTACATGGTGCTGGTCACAACACTAACCAAGGAAAGTTATGCAAATCTACAACTCACGGACAAATGAATATAACTTTATCCCCCATTTATCCATGCACTCGCTTTCATGTGGATTTCTACTGGTCTAAAAAGACTTGGCAGAGATAGCCTACACCTTTTTCTTTAATTGTCACTGACCATTATAAAGCTAAACCCCAGGGGTAGGATTAGTTAATAAGGCACAAAAACACTCGTGACAATTTGTATTTTACTCAAATTCTGCCGACAACAGTTCCTAGAGGTACTGACATAATGGTGTTTGATGAGCTCCGAGTTAACCACTCAAATTACGGCTGCACTCCTCCCTAACCACCCCCCCAAAAAAGAAAAAAAAAAAGAAGAAGAAGAAGAAGAAGAATAGAAGAAAAAATATGTAGGAAGCTGGGATCCCTCTTTGGCTCTTTACTAGGCTAAAGGAAAAGAAAGCAAATTAAAAAGCCAAAATTTACATAAGCACTTTTAACCATTAAATTGAAAAAATTCTACTCCCAAAGCACTTTTACTCAATACACGGGAAAGGCCAATGTATTCAAATAATTAAACCTTTTCCTGTAAAGTCATAACAATTGCCAAGGACATCCATCAACAAGACCCTCAATAATACCCCTCTTTTATGACGAGGCACCGACACAATAGTGATAGTTTGAGAGAGAGTAGCTTCGTCCTCTAGGTTCACCCCCAAGGCACTCATTACAACGCCAATCTGCTCTCTGAGTATATGATTCAAATGCAAAAGCTCAATGCGGCTTTTAACTGATACAACGAAACTTGCATAGACAGCGTACACCAGGTAGCTCAAAGACCACTCATCGCGTCGGGACCAAGTGTGGGTTCAGGAAGCACCCCTGACCCTCAAAGCATTCTATTCGTACCAAAGCACACTACTTTAATGAGTTCTGTGCCATCCCTTTCACCGATGATATATGTCACGAGATAGTCAGAATGGTGAAAACCTAGTTGCTATCATACACTCGAAGCGGCTACTACAAGTGCCATATAATCCATAAATAAGCAGGAAATTCAATAAAGCTGAAAACATACACAAAACAAAACGAGACATAAAATGTAAAAAGGCAAGAGAAAATCGGAGAGTATAACGTATCGTCAGATGAAGAAAATTGAAAGTAAAAGAAAAAAATTGATTATTAAGAATAAAAAAAACCCTATCAATTTACCCAAAAGAAAAAAATAAAAACCCTACCATAAGTAGAAAAAAATTGGGATTGAAATTCATGAAGTTACTAAATTTTTTTTTTTTAAAAAAAAAAAAAAAGAGGGAATAAGAAGAAGAAGGAGAAAGAGAAGAAAAAGGAGGTACCTGAATGAAATTAGGCGTAAAACGATATGAGATTTGAAGGCTTTCGTTATCGCGAGGGTTTGTGTTTGGGTTTAGGTTTGAATTATTTGGGAACACAGTACAAAAGAACGAACTACTGCACCTTTATTATCTCCGCTCGGTGTCATTATTAGTCGACTTCGGAAATCCATTACAATGAAGCTGTCTTTGGATTTTGATTTTTCTAATATTTTAATTTCCGATAAAATCCGCACCAATCTACGTAATCACAAGTCACAATCACCCGCTACTAATATTTTTATTTCAAAAACTTATACCGAAGAGTATCAATATTGGTACATAAATTAAAATAACATATTAAACTTTCAATTAGTTAACGTAAAGATTTAAAGTTTTGAAAAGTGATTCGAACAAGAAACACCATCAATATACTGCTGCAGTACAGTTAAGTTAAGATGACATAGTTATTATTCGCCACATGATGCCTTTTAATGTTGATTTGAGCTTATATGGTTATTCTATTGCAAATAAAAAAGGTATATAAAATTATAAAAAAATAAAAAATTAGAGAAAAGGAAAAAATGCATAAAATATAAATTATATGGTAACATATATATTAATTTAATTAATTCAAAAATTAAAAAATCAATAAAATTAAGATAAAAAATTTTAATAAGAAAAATAAAATCAACCACTATTTAACATTCGATAACCCAAGCAACAATACAACATGGGTCGTGACCTACCAAGGGGTGTTAGATAACTACCACCACTTGTGAAAGATTCGTACAACCCTCTTAATCAAGTAGTGAGCAACCACCTATCGCTATTTTAAAAAAAAACAAACCATTAAAACCCTATAGAAAAAGGATATTCACCATTAAAAGTAAGTCACGTAAACTCACTTAAATGATAGATAACTACCCACCACCTATTGATTAAGCAAACAACCTACTTTTTCAAGTGGGATACAACCTAATTTATATTTTTGTAGCTTCTCCGACTACTCATAACGTTAGGTTGATTAGATCTATTTTCTTCAATTTTTTTCTTTTTGTTTTATTTTTTTATATTTTTATAAATAGATTAATTTATATAGATATTCAAGTGTTATCACATGATTTAATATTTATTTTTTGCATATTTTCCTTTTCTAATTTTTTACTATTTTTTATATTTTCATATGTTTTTTTGTTTTTTATTTCTTGTTTACAACAGAATAATCATATAAGCATCACGTCAACACTTCATAGCAAAAAGTACCATATTAGTTAAGCTGAACGACATTGTAACGATAAGTTAATGGAATCCATTATTTGAACCACTTCGCAAACATTGATACTTTATGCTAATTAATTGAAAGTTCAATCTTATATTCAAACTTACACCGAATTATTAGTCCCCTTCGGTGTAATTTTTCCATATTTATTATATAAGTTTATTTTTGTATGATTTTTCTTCATTTTATTTGTTGTACTATGATTTTCCTCCTTTTTTTTCTTTTACAATTGACATTACTTTTATAAAATCTATTGAACTTTTGAATTTTTTCTTTTTCTAAATCAGCCCATGAGCACAATAGGAAAGAGTTCTCGAAAAGCCAACCGATCGAGGTCAACATAAAATGAAGGGGGTGGTTTTAATGTTGTGTTAGCTTTACTAACTACTTAGCTTGTGGGCAGAGTAGGCATGAGAACTTAGGTCAAGGTACAACATAACTAAGATAACCATTCCATTTAGACAAAAACAAAATGGAAGGCACCAGCAATAAAGTCCCATCTAATTGGTCAAATGACAACTACATTACTCATTAGATTAGTATCAACTACATATCCTATAATGAAACAAAAGAAAGTGAATCGCTAGTATTGGAAGGTCGGTTTTAGGGGGAATAAGGGAATAAGCTTAGATCTTCATAAGCTTATCCCTACCTTAACTGAAAGCTGCTAGGTTTCTCTACCTTTCATAAACTTGCCCTGATCTTTAACCCAAGCTATATATGTTATAGAAACTTATCTCACAAATAATTTGGAGGCTAAGCCCTATCCCGACAACAATGGTGTAACTTAGGTCAACTAACACAACAAATATATAACTTACTCAATGATTGTATTTTCCTTTTGCACCCACAATAAGAGTACATGTCATTTAGTAATTCATTATCCACATCCTTTCCCTTTCCCTTTTATTAACTAGTAAAAAACTTACATATCTTAGGTGTAAATAGGGAATTCAAAAAAATGTACATAACTATATTTGAAAAAATGTATAAAGTTACATGTACATTAGAGTTGAGTTTTGGAATCTAGAGGTCAAGTAAAACCCCCCGTAGTCAAATTAGTTTTATTAGAACCTTGTAAGTAAGTTAATCAAGCTAACTAGATTTGGATAATGACATATTGGGGTTAAATGGGTCATCCCCATCATAGCCTATTTTATAAACATGTTGGAAATTTGCAACTAAAGCAACTCACAAATCGAGCTCATTAGACCAATTTACACATTTCAGTAGGCTGATCAAACATTATTCAATCTAACATACTTTTTGATACTTACTACATCACATAATCAAATCTAAATTATATGCTATTAAGTAGAGTCTAATTTTAATTTTTCAAACTCGAGACTCAAGACTACAAGGTCTAACCTTATACCCATAATAAACCTATGTATAACTTGTATTCATTGTATTCCAAATTCTAAAAGTCTAGAATTTCATGATTTCTCATGTACATAGTATGTTAAACTTATTTGTATAAGATAACATAATTCAATCTAATAAATAAATGGAAAATCTAAACATGAACATATAACACGTTATTTGAAGCCAGTACTCAATTAGATTATCAAAATCTATCTTAAGGTAGTATTTGGTTATTAAAACTCAATTGGATAAGAAGAATTAAACAATACAAGTATGAAAAGTACAAGACAATCCAACTCTATTGTATTACGTTTAGATTACACAGTATTGGACATAAGTTTATATAATGTCTTTTATTTGGTATACACAAATATTGGACCCAATATTGTATTTTAGCATTTATATCCGTAGTATTGTCTAATATTCATTTAATTACATTTTATATTATTTTAAGAGTACAAATTTTAAACATTGTTTGACATTTATACCCTCTATATTGTTCAATATTTATTTAATTACATTTATAAATCTCCTACTTATATTTTTTTCAATGAAGTTCAACCTTTTATACCGTACTTTAGATGGAATAAATTTTGAATATTTTTGTCCAATCCTTCAGACCCCCTTTTTTGTCTAGTAACCAAGTTAAGATTATAGATAGAAGTATGCAAGTTGATTAAACGGGCCAATCCGACACAACCCACTTAAACCCGTAGGTTAAACAGATCAAGTTCATTTAACTCACTTTTAAATAAGCCAAAAAACCTCAACCCTAACATGTTTAAAAAGTGGGTTAAATCGATTAACTTGTGGGCTAAATGCGTAAATATATTAAATAGGCCAACCCAAATCAGCTCACTTTGGCCATGGGTTAAACGAGTTAAAAAACCTTAACTCAAACCTATTTAAAAAGCGAGTTAAATGAGCTGGTCTATAAGCTAAAGCCCACTTACAAACCTTTAATTATAGATTAGACATTAGACAAAATTTTTTATCAAATTTAATATCATAAATTTTGTACAACCAAATGATACCTATATCTCTTATATAATTAAGGATACAACCAGGACCATTTTGGGATGGGTCATAGAAACTCATAACCAATCTTGCTCCCTTAATAAGGTCCCAAAACCCACTAAAAACCTTATTAAGGTTTTAATCCTATACCAATAACCTAATCCTATAGGGTTCAAGTATCCTATTAGGATAATGGAGTGGGTTCAAGGTAAAGAATTAAAAAAACAAAAAGAAAAGGTATCCAAACTGTGAGTCAACCTGACCCATTTGTTTGACTTTTCATTTTTTTTTAACTAATTAATATTTTTTATTAAAGTATTTTATTGATTAATTTTATAAGTATCACATGGGTCTAAACACTTTCATAAACGAATACTAATAAAAAAGATTATTATACGATGAGTTTATAAAAATTGAAATATAAATAACAATATCTAGCAGAAAAATCGGTAGAATTTATAAGGACAAATAAAAGAGGTATGTTATAAAGAGGGAAAGAGATTAAAAACATTCCTTGATTTAATCATATACAATTGAACCACTATTATCGAAGAGAATAAATTAGAAGGATAATAAATCATTATTGTTTAGTCTTTTAAAAGCAAATGAAATCATAAAATATTTATGTGTGAATATGTATACTTATATGTATATATATACACAAAAAATACATCAATTTTCCATGATCGTGTTTTACAATACGATTTAAGATAACCGTTACTTCACTTATGGATGCTATTAATTTGTTATTTGCATTACAACATCAAGATTCAAGTTAATATAGTGTTTGTTCATGGGGAGAATATAATGACAATTGAAAAGTTCAAACAACACTTTTCTTAGCTAAACCATTTTTTCCTTTGAAGTTTCAAAATATTATTAATATTTTCACTCAAAAAATTATCATTTATCTTTTTTTAGCAGGTTGAATTTTTACATTAAATTCTACTTAAATCCCATGACCGATCCAAAACATTATAAGATTTTAAATTAATACCCAAATCGGTCTCAAAACCCTATAAGTTAATGTATTTAGTGGTTAGGTGAGCCGGGTATCATATAATAACTTGTCCGCTTGTAACCCTATGTATAATAGGTGCCCTAATTTATGTTTGTTTCACCTTTATTATTTTATATTTTTATTAAAACTTTATATTTATATTTGATATAATTTAAATTTAAGGATTTGATTAATGCCCTATTATTTCAAGAAAATACTTTTTGAAAAAAATTATTTTTTTTATTTTCCTTTATTTATTACATTGAAAAAGGTCCATTAAGCAAAAAATATTTTCCTTATGAGGAAATCCTAATCTTTTATAGAAAAGCGACTTACTCTTTACAAGAAAGAATGTCATTCTCTAATTTAACTTACATAAGCATTCTAAGCTTAAGAAAATGATATTTCTTTCATTCTTGTTTAATTTTTATAGATAAATTGTAGTTTGAATGGAAAAGAAATTAATAGGTGAAAAAAATTGAAGGCTTGTTTAAAAATTATAAAAAGGAAAATACATTTTTAGCACTTAACGTTTACCCATTTCTTTATTTGAACCTTCAATATTTTTCAACTTAATGAAGACTTCAGTGTTCATAATTGACATATGGATGCTCTCAATTGGTCGATAATAATTAATTCAAATAAAATATTATTACATATATTTAATTAGATAAAATAATAAAAAAATTAAAAAGGAAAAAGAAAAATAAGGGAACTAAAGGTAAAAGAATACGAGCAACTAACTATTCCAAACTCTGTTGTATTTGAATCTGGGTTCGCTTAAATTCTAGCCTAAGTCAATATAAGGGGCTGGACTGGTTAATGATTCAAAATTTAAAGAAATATTTATAATGGGACCCATAAAGTTCTGGTCTTTAATGATGAAGGGGCAAATGAGTTTGTCTTTGAGTTACGAAGGAGCTAAAAGAAAAACTGAGACTGAGATTTCATCTTCTTCAAGGAGAGAGAAGAAAGTGCTAAAGGACTAAAAGTGCTTAGTTTAGGATTAGGCTTATTGGACATAGAAGAAGGGGTTATTTTTATTTTTATTTTTAAACAGAAAACCACTTTTGAGTGATTAAAATACCAAAACCTGAATTATTTACTATATGCTTCGAATAAGAAAGAGGATGTTTGATTTTTCTGAAATAGTTGCGAGTTTTCTATTGTTTATCGGGCGGATGAAACACAACTTAAGCTGTGTGTTGGAGAGAGATTTAAAAGCCAAGAAGATGGGGAATGTACGCAAACTCAAACACCTCGTTTATTTAAAGGAAATAGCCATTTCTTTCCCCTTTTTATTCTTTATGGAGTCCCTATTATCATGTTTAGTTAACTTTTGGCCCTTATAATACTCATTCCTAAGGAATGCCAATTCCTTTAATATCAAGGAATTAAGATTCTTAAAGGCAGCTAATGAATTGCAATTCCTATGGCAAATTTTTAAGTTTATCCCCAAAATACTCTCATGCAAACTATAAAATTACACAAATTTACTCTCAATTAAAACATCAACACACTTTCATTGTCCTCAATAATAGACCAAAAACCCTATTCCTATCATGATTTTTTCATAGTAGATAGAGATGTATAAATAGATTTTGTTTCATCTAACCTACTTTTTAAATGGGTTTGAGCTAAACCTATTGGTTTGTTCAACCCATGGGCTAAAGTGGAACCCTTTGGGTTGACTCATTTAACACTTTACACCAATAGCCCATAAGCCAACCTATTTAACTTGTTTTTTAAACGAGTTAGGGATGAGATTTTCTTAGACCATTTAAAAAGCAAGCCAAATAAACCCAACCATTTTAACACACAAGCCAATATGGGCCAGACTTGATTGACTAATTTGCATACCTCTAATAGCAGCAAATCAACACACTCCTATCTTTATTGTTTTACCATGTGTACCTTGATTTTCTAGTCATTGTGATTATGAACAAATGTGATTTCTCTATAGCTTTGTTGTGAACTTTTATTATATTTGATTTTAAATAAAATTTAGGACTTGCAAATCAGTGACTCGGGGACTCTAACCGAACTACTTCAAACAACCACAACCAAATAGTTGGGAACAAATCTAAGCAAATACGACCTTCTTCACAAGCGAATACAATAGCAAAGCTCAAGCACCATCCAAGCGCTCAAGCAACTTTCTGCACTTGAAAGCTTCATGTGAACAATAGCAATTGTGGTTGAGATATGTCCTTACACTCACTAGATGAGCAAATCAATAGCAATTGGATATGAACTCAAACTTCTGAATAGGGCAACAGTTGAAGGGAACATCATTGATGTTGGGTTATAATATTTTTAATTTGGGGTTAAGGTTCTTTTAATTTGGATTAGGGTTTTGATTTGGGTTTTTCATGGTTAGGGTTTTAACTTTTAGGATGAAGCTATTTATTTATTTATTTATTTTATATTTTAAAAAATATTAAGATATTATGGTCATTTTGATTACCCGTTTAAACTCTATTATTTCACCATTCTTTGAATTAAACAAACATCTAAACAATGTAATAAATATTGATGACCTATTATACCCTTGTTCCATTCCCCAATAATAGTTTAATGTCCTAGAACCCTATTTGAGCATTACCATCCATCACATATTCTAGTTAACCCAAAATATGCTAAGGCTTCTAAGTCTACAAATATTCACCTGAAAATTTCAACCACAAATTTCAATTAACTTCTCAAAAGAGTGAGAATATCATCCACTTAAAAACCCATCAAAACAAAAATCGAGTCATAAGTGTAACAAGAGCTACAGTCTTTATAAACCATAAGTATCATAAGACAAACAAACAGGAAAAGATATCCATCTCCTTAAACAGAACAATAGTTCTATAAAGTAATAAAAGTTCTCATAATTACCCAAACTCCAATAACCCATCATTAGTCAACCCAACTCATCAATCATCAAAGAAATACAAATACTCAACACTTTTCTCCTCTTAGATGTCATCCACAAATAACTCCTCATAAATAAGTTAGTCATCTATTTGTGTGCATGAAAAAAAAATTAAAGAATGAGTCGAAGCCAATCCAAGTGCAAAGACATACAATAATGCAAAGCCAAAAATATTCACATGCATATAATGTAAGCTATATCAAGTATAAGTAAACAATAAATTAATTATCTATAATTTAGGTCCGCAAACATCAAAGAAGTACTTATAACTCCACCATACCTTAATCTTTTCCACATACATAGGTAAATATAAATATACGTTTTTCTTTAAGTTATTTACATCCGAATTTAGAGTCTAGAGACCATAAAATCTAAAATTATAGTTATGTTGCCCCATATGAAAGTCTACTAGAGAAAATTCACATATGATCAGTAATTGCTTCTCTACGAAATTGTCACTACAAGCCTTTAAAGCAAGCGAGTCAAGTATAATCGATAAACCATTAATTCAAGCCAAATATAAATTAGTCCGATTAGCATCCCTATGTCTTAATAAGCACAAGCAAACAATCAAATGCTACGTACCTGGATAGCAAAATAAGATTAGCATTAAAGTTCAAATAAAGTAAAGGGAGTTGCCCAGTTAATTAACTTGATCAAAGAACATAATCCTTCTTAACCATTCTCATACAACTACTTAATAGGACATTAAGTTGAGAATCCTCATCAACCGTCTAGGTGCTTCTTTATCGTAACTTCTTAAGGATTGATAGTATGCAAAGATTAGATCTTTGGATAGGGTTGGGTGCAAAAAGCACTTGGTACATAGTTCAAGTTCAAGAGAAGTGAAGAAATGTAAGTTTTTAAGCTAAACAGAGCATAGCCAACATCCAATACAAAGGCCTAGCATCTGGATGCTAAATTCTATCCCAAATGGCATCCAGACACCAGGTTGAATATAAAACAGCTCAACTTGAAAGCTTGCACCAATTCAATCGTCCTTTCTCTAAATTCTCAATAAATTCAAACCCAAATTTATGTACACTATCCTAATGATTTCCACTCCTAAATTTCAGCCACAAACTTCAATTTTTCTCACTCAAACCCAGCAATTCTTCACTAAACCAAACTACAAAAGAGGAAGAAAGTATAACTTACTTGGAAATAGTTCAAACACTTGGCGAACTTGAAATTAAAGCTATACACCACCTACAACTAACATGTACAGCTCGTTTCAAAATCAATACATGATGAAACCAACTAGAATTCTTCTAAATTTATGTCTTTAGCTTAGAAGTTGATTTATCCAAATAAAACTTCAAGTAAGCTTACCTTGACACTTGAATGAGCTGCTCTTTGAAGAACATTATAAATACCCACTTGGGAAACCTTAAAAACATGCTAAAATTATCAAGAAACAAGGGTTTTAGGTTGTTAGGAGGCTTATTACGAATTTTCTTATGTTAATCTTGTAAGACTTTACCTTAATCTCCACTTAGTCATCCTCTTTAGGTTAGGTTTTAGGAAAAGCTCTTAGGTTTCTGCACAAAGGTGTAGGGATTAGTCCTCTTTTGGTAACGTTTATGATTTAAGAGAGAGTAACTATTTAAGGGAGTTAGGGGTTTTACTAACCCTTTTAAAAGACAAAAATGCCCTTAGTTTTAAAGAACATTCTTAGTTTATTACATCTAGTCATTACATTCCCTTCTTATTACATTTACCAAACTAAACGAATCAAAAGCGATTAAGGTACTAATTGGTGGCGTAAGTCGCAGACCAATCACAACATTGAGCAGCTATTTTCTATTTAGCTTTTAATTATTTTGTCATTTTTTCCTTTTTTAATTTTACAATTTTTCTAATTTTTTTAATATTTGATCTAATTAAATATATTTAACAATGTTATTTATTTTAGATTAATGATTCTAAACCAATGAGCAGATGAAACATGGAATTATGGATGAAAAACATAATATTATTTATGACTATCCTAATTTGTAGAAGTTGGAAAATGTTAAGAATCAATAGACAAAATAAAAACTTAAGGAATCAAGTCGTAACAACACCACCATGTAAACCAACCCATACTAAAAGCTAACCACTAACGTAGGTATAGCCAACATAAAGCGTTCACTACTCTACTACTTAGAAGCGTCCCATTCAATACTTGATAGGAATCAAGATGTGGTGTAACTTTTTAAATAGCTACTCAAAATAATTTTTATAGCTTAAATTTTGAGGAAACATCAAGTTTCATAAATAGTAATAAGGATGAAATCTTGAATTTTATAAAAATTTCAAAAACTACATTGTTATGAAAAAATATAATTTTTGCCAAAATTTTACTAAAATCTATAAGCTTGTACAGTTTAGAATAAATCTTGTTAATTGAAAACTAAGAGTAACCTGATGAGACTTTATTAGTTTTCCTATAAGGTTAATACAATCGATAAACCAAATAGAAATCCAATTGGATAGTCTTAAATGTCACTCCCCAACCTCATTCTCTAATCTTCTAAAACTTAAAGTAGTACTAGTAAATCTATTAGAAAACCTATAAAACAACTATAGAGGAATGAGCAACAATTTACTCAATATGTGAAATGGAAACAACAGCACATATCTAACATTGAGCAACCAGGGTTTTCAAATAAGGTTAATTAGATGCAATGCATGTTCAAGCAAATACCATTGCATAATGTTGACCAGTTTGTCATGAGATCAAAGAATTTGCTCCCGTTCTAATCCGAGTTTTGAAGAGTTTAATACTGTACACTTCATAGGTTGAAACCAAACCCGAGCTTATACAATAGAGAAATACACTCCGCTTAAGACTTCACTTCGAACCATGGACCCTAACCTTAACCTTGCTGCGACCTCCTCTCTTGTCATTTAGTTCAACTAAGGGTTGAGAGATGACCATTTCTATTATCCTTGTTGAATGGTCTATATTTTGCCTAAGAATCCTAATCATTTCCCTTAATAGTTTGTGATGCAAGTTTAGTTAATAGTTAAGTAGAATTTGTGTCAAATTGCTTTTGAGGTGGTCAAGCAATTTCAGACAATCCAAAGCAAGTAATATATAAGTCCAGTACTCAGAATAGTACGACTATATTCAAGTATACACGTTACATACACATAAATAACTAACTTATAATCACAAATAAGACATATACTAAAGTTTACAAGTGTTCTCAAAAATCTTTCAAAGTGCAGTGAAACACCGATCCTATTTACTTGAATACTAATACTCATTCTCTTCGTGCGTCGCTTTCCTCTTCTTTATTATTCCTAAAACTTAATGTAACCTCTTTAGTTTCCAATAAATATGTAACATATGAGTTCATTTTAATAGTTAAATATATTCCTCAATTGTATTAGGTAAGTTTTCTAAGGTGTTTATTAGGTATTAGTTAAGTAAGATACATTCTGAACAAGATTCTAGCTTAGTATAAGTTGTTGCCCAGTAGTTTTTTACCCAAGTTCTAACTTTAGTAAATTGTTAAAAGGTATAATTAAGCGACTTTCTGATCTACTCTCCTGATGAACTACTGACCAGCAATCCCATTACTCGCGCACGGCTCCAAGGACTGCAATCCTTCACCCGAAAAATTCTCTTTCGTCAATCTGTTGGTGACGAGAAAGTTTACACCGAAGGAAGGTAGCTGAACTCCTTAAGCTCTCCGCATTATCATACTATGATCTATGTTCTCAGTAGTGATGATGCCGACCATTCCCTAACTGAGGACCCTATGCCGAGTAATCCGACCCGCTGCTGCCGAGAGTTTATTATCGAATGGCAAGAGGCTCACTTATCAGCCGAGTAGTTTTCTTTTAGCATATTACCATCTCTCTCATCCTACCACCTTTATTGCCGCAACATCTTGATCCCTCTTACCTACTGTACTAAGAGAATATTCATACGCGATTGATGTTGTATTGCCACCCGTCTACCTTATCTAACATTGTACCACTTTTCCATTTTTGTCTTTTGCCTTTTTTACTCTTTTTCGTATGTACTAGGAATCCTTATTTTGTATATAATTTCTTTATTTGTAATGTAAGCTGGAGATAACTTACATTTTTAATATTGAATATTCTATTCTTTATGAGACAACCCTCTCTAAGTCATCTTTCATACACTTTTATCTAATCGCCAAGTAACTCAGGATTAGTGGCGAGTGGACCTTGACATCAGCTTGTGCGTCATATCAAGTGAGGTGTCAAGTTGTGTTGTGTTGTGTTCTTTGGTGAGTTACATATTCCAACAGCTTCACATCAACTACTCTTGTTCATTTGTAAACCATTTCCTTCTCACTTTCTTTGATATTTTGGAGGACCCATTTTAGCCAGATTTACCATAGTAAGCCCTAGTGATAACTAAGTTCCTAGGCATACCATATAATTTCTTGGTATTAGAGCTTAAAGTTGAGACCGAGAGCTGTGTAGTGATAGTTATAGTCTACTGTTCGATATATTTGTGTGTGTGTTGAAAGCATTCAAGTGAAGTGTCTTTACCGAAGCATTTACTGAAGCATTGTGTTGAGAATGTTGAACCTTAGTATACAAGGAGAGATTAATGATGTCAACAGTAATGCTCATGATCGTGGTCGAGTTACCCAACAAACACTACGTATTACTAATGAGTAGATATAAGATCTTGCTACTATTGTGGCTAACTTAGTTTTCTTAGTAAACAAGGTCTTAAAGACTGGATCGTATGAGAGAGTGGCTGAGCAGGGCCAAAAAATGAGAGATAAGCCAGGGAGTTAGAGGAATGAGCGAGCTTTGGAAGCCTTTCCAGTAAACCAAACACCATCGCGATGCACCGACAGAGTAAAAGAGTTAGACAAAGTGAAAGGTACAAAGAAGAAGAAGACCAATATGTTGAGATTGATGAGCGTGAGTTCAGAGTGCTAAGAGGTGTCGAACATCTTAAGGTACAAATTCCATCCTTCAACAGGTTTGGTAGTACTAATAACTACCTGGATTGGGAAGAGGAGATCGAAAAAATATTCGACTTCTATGATTATGAACATACTGTCCACATTAGAGTGGCCGTGTTAGAATTCTTTGGATATGTGGCAATGTGGTGGAAGAAGCTACAGAATATTCGCTTGAGTACCCGACGCGAGGTCCGAACATAGAATGAGATGAAGAGAGTTTTGAGAAATAAGATTGTTCTCGAACACTACAAACAAGACACTTTCGATGACTCTAAGACTTGAGGCAAGGTAATAGATCTATAGACGACTATCTCCAAGAGTTTTAGTTACTCATGATACGATGCGATGTTGATGAGTCTAAGACCTAAACTATAGCGCAGTTCATCTCTGGATTACGGACTAAGACTGGTAACATCGTAAAACTGTAGAGCCTCACAACTTTGGATGAAACTATCAGTATGGCCTAAAGAGTTTAAAGGCAATGACAGAACTAGGTTAACCGAATGCCAAATAGTCGAACACTGATATCGAATAGTAGCAGCCTACCAAGCCAAGCAATGAATGATAGAGTTTCAAACACTTTCGAGGTGGAACATCGAGGTCACATGCCGAGTCGACCAAATGAGAGCTAAAGTAAGAGCAAGACCGAAGAGCCTGAGATCTAAAGAGACTAAGGACAGAGTTTAAGGAGGAAAACCCAAGAAATCAAATGTTTTGAACGCCTTAGCTATGGATACGTAGCTAATCAATGTCCGAACCACTGAGTCATGACTATAAAGTGAGACAAGCCCCAGTTTTAAGTAGAAAGTGGTAGTGAGGGAGAGGAAGTGGCAACCGATCAAATGCTTGAAGAATTTAAGGAAGATCCTGATGTTGAGATACCTCCTAAGGGCGAAGCCGAGTATTGCTTCGTAGTTCGACGATCTCTCAATACTTTTATGGCTAACGAAAATGAGTAAAGAGAGAACCTCTTTCATACGAATTACTGGGTGAATGGCAAGTTATGCGTCGTGATCATTGACGAAGGGAGTTATATCAACGTCATTGCACAAGGGGTAGTTAAGGCCATAAAATTGCCAACCCTTTCATACCCTAAGCTGTACATGATTCACTGACTAAACGAGAAAGGAGAACTACACGTTTTCGAGCAAGTCAGAGTACCAATTACTATTGGTGATAAGTACAACGACGAGGTGTTGTGTGATGTCTTTCGCATTTGTGCATCTCACATATTACTTAGCCGACTATAGCTATTTAACTTAAGAGTATTACACGATGGGCATAGAAACACCTACATGTTTCAAAAGGATGAAAAGAAAATTATATTGACACCTATGAGTCTTATGGAAATGCAAGAAGCCTAGGAAAAGATTGGTAGATCTCTACAGTGAAACTCCTTGGTGATTTCCCTTGCTAGAGGTTAAGGACGAGGACTATGTGCTCCTTTTAGTCAGGAGATTCTTAAAGGTTAGAGAGGCCGTAAACTTACTTGCCGAAGTACAATAGCTACTTCAGGAGTTTGCCGAGCTCTTCCTTGACAAGATGCCAAAAGGTTTACCTCCCTTGAAAGGAATTAAGCATTGTATCGACCTCCAACTAAGGGCTACCCTACCCAACCAACCCGCTTACAGGCTCAATCTAGAGCAGGCAGCTGAATTGAAGAAGTAGATGGATGAGTTGGTAGATTATGGATATGTCTGTAAGAGCATGAGTCCTTGTGTTGTACCTACTGTAATCATGTCAAAAAAGGATGAAACATGGCGAATGTGTATTGACAGTTGAGTTAGCAATAAGATCACTATCAAATACCGATACTCGATCTTGCGGCTTGACGATATGCTTGTTGAGTTACACAGCACTTGCATCTTTTCTAAGATTAACTTGAAGAGTAGCTACCACCAGATACGAATGAGACTTGGGGATGAATGGAAAACAGCCTTCAAGACAAGGGATGGTTTGTTTAAATGGTTGGTAATGCCTTTTGGACTAACTAATGTATTGAGTACATTTATACGGCTGATGAATCATACACTAAGATCGTTGATCGGCAAATGCGTTATAGTTTATTTTGATGATATTCTGGTCTACAATGCCAACCACCTCATACATGTTGAACATTTGAGATTGGTGTTTAACATACTCCACACCAAGAAATTATTTGACAACCTGAAGAAATGTATGTTCTGTCAAAGCAAAGTTGTATTCCTTAAATATGTTGTTTCAGGGAGTAGAGTTTGAGTTGATAAGGAAAAAGTCAGATCTATTAATGAGTGACCTACACCGACTAATGCTGTTGAAGTCAGGAGCTTCCATGGCCTAATTTCATTCTATCAGAGATTTATCCGGAACTTCAGCTCCATAACTATGCTGTTAACTGAATTGACCAAGAAGGATGTTGAACTTAAATGGACAGAAAAGACTTAGAAGAGTTTTGAAGATGTGAAGTCTAAGTTGACATTTGCTCCAATACTTACCTTACTAGATTTTGAGAAGGTTTTTTAGGTTGAATGTGATACATCTAGTGTCGGCATTGGTGCTGTCCTTATGCTGGAGCATTGACCCATTGCCTACATTAGCAAAAAAATCCGAAGTGCTGCCTTGAATTACTCGGCCTATGACAAGGAATTCCATGCCCTTGTCTGTATATTCCAGAATTGGCAGCATTATCTATTACTAAGAGAATTCATCATCTATTTGGATCATGAATCTCTTAAGCATCTTCGTAGGCAATAGAAGCTTTCTCGGTGTCACACCAAATGGGTCAAATTCTTAGAAACTTTTTGCTATGTCATTAGATATAAGAAGAGAAGCACCAACACAATGGCTTATGCACTTTCTCGTCGTCATACCCTCATCACAACGTTACAAGCTAAGGTACTTGGATTTAGCATTTTACCTAATCAGTATGAGCATGACCCACATTTTAGACCCTTAATAACCAGGTGCAATATTAGAGAAGTTGTAGAAGGGTTCTACTTGAGTGAGGGGTTCTTGATGAAGGGCAAGTAGATTTGTATACCGAATGGTTATTCAAGGAAACTATTGGTTTAAGAAGCTTATGCTGAGGGTTTACCCGGCCATTTTAAAGAAAAGAAGACGATTGAGATATTGAAAGAGCACTTTTACTGACCCGAAATGATGAAGAATGTGCACCGAATACTTGAGAGGTACAAGATGTATAAGTATGCAAAAGGGAGGAGAGAGCCCTATGGAGAATATCCACCTCTACCAATTCTCGAGTGGCTATGGACCGATTTAAGCATAGATTTCATGCTCGGCCTTCCTCATACGCTAAGAAGACACGATTCGATCATGGTGGTGGTCAATCAGTTCAACAAGATAGGCCACTTCATTCTCTACTACAGAACTAATGATGCTTTATTCGTCGCTAACCTTTTTTTGCAAAAAATTATGCAACTACACGGAGTGCCGTATTGTGTCAGACCGTGATTCGAAATTCACGACCATCTTTTAGAAGACCTTATGGAGGAAATTCAACACTAAGCTCCTGTTCAGTACCTCTTGCTACCCCCAAACAAATAGCCAAATTGAAGTGGTTAATAGAATCATCGGTAATCTCCTACACGCCACTATTGGAAAGAACTCTTGTAACTGGGATTTATGCCTGCGCATAATTGAATTTGCCTACAATTGCTCAACTCACAACTCAATCGGAATCTCACCATTTAAGATTGTTTATGGACTTAACTCGAACCTACCCTTAAATTTAATTGATAACCTAACTACATAAGGGGAAAGTCACTCTAGCCTATAGCGTACCGAGGAGTTCCAAAGGTTACATCGGAAGATTACTAAGCAATTAACCAAAATTGTAGCCCGACAGAAGGAAACGAGAAACCGTAGAAGGAAACAAGTCATTTATACCCCTAAGGACCTTATTTGGGTCCATCTTAGCAAAGAACGCTTCTCTAGCAAAAGGACCAACAAACTATCTTCCAGAATGGATGGACCCTATAGGATCCTGAGACACATTAATGATAACACATATGAGATTGAGCTACCTAAAGGTTTCAACATGTCTACCTCCTTCAACATCGCCGATTTAACTCCCTATGTGCTTGATGATGACGAAAACCAAGATTTGAGAGCCAATCTTTAGCAACCCTAGGGAATTGATGAACTACCGACCAGTGGTCCCATTACTCGCACACATCTCTGAGGACTGCAATCCCTCACTCGAAGAATACTTTTTGGGCAACTTGTTGATGACGAGAAATTTTACACCGAAGGAAGGTAGTTGAACTCCTTAAGCTTCCCGCATTGTCATACTATGATCTATACTCTCGGTAGTGATGATGCCAACCATTTACTAGCTGAGAACCCTGTGTCGAGTAATCCGATCAACTGCTACTGAGAGGTTCTTGCCGAGTGCCGAGTGACGAGAGACTCACTTATCGGCCTAGTGATGAGAGACTCACTTATCGACCGAGTAGTCTTCTTTCGGCATACTACCATCTCTCTCGTCCCGACTCCTTTATTACTACAACATCTTAATCCCTCTTACCTGCTGTGCTCAGAGAATATTTGTATGGAACCAATGTTATACTGCCACCTGTTCACCTCGTCTGACATTGTACCACTTTTCCATTTTTGTCTTTTATCCTTTTTACTCTTTTTCGTATGTACTAGGAATCCCTTTTTTATATATACTTTCTTATAATTTCTTTATTTGTAATATTGCCCTAGAAATTTACTATAAATAGTCCATTTCTCTTGCAAGCCGGAGATAACGTACATTTTTAATATCAAATATTCTATTCCTGTAAGATAACCATCTCCAAGTCATCTTTCGTATACCATTATCTAATCTTGCCAAGTGGTTTATGATTAGTGGCAGGTAAACCTTGACATTAACTTGTACGTCATATCAAATGAGGTATCAAGTCATGTTGTGTTCGTTAGTGAATTACATTCTCTAAGCAACTTCACAACAGCTACTTTTATTTGTCTATGGACCATTTCTTTCTCACTTTCTTCGATATTTTGGAGGACCCATTTTAGCTAAATTTGCCACGATAAGCCCTAGTGATAATTAAGCTCCTAGGCACACTATCTCCAACTCCCAATAATCCAATATTCAGTACCAACCATCTTCAAACTTCCATCTGCTCCTACATTTTGCATCTTCCATCGTATTACTTTTTGATTGAGTTTCTGACATATGTTTAAACTCAACCTTATGGTATAGGTTATTGTTCGAATGGCTTCTAACTCGTGTTTTGACTCTCATAAAGGTATAACATTCGTATACCAATCACCTACTGACTTACTATCGAAGTCTTTGTGTCATTAAGGATATTAAATTCTAAACTACATTCTAACCCAGTTTCTAATAGAGTTTCTAACTTTCAATCCAAAATTAGATTCTTATTTAGAAAATTCTTGACTTGCAATTTGTCTCTATAAATAAGGCAAGGTCCAAATATAAGCCACTTATTGGTACAGATTCGATTTTTCCTTAGTATTTTCAACATATTTACACCAAATTACATTCTAACTACTTTCTAACACAGTTTCTGACTTTATTGCTACTCATACGTCTAACTACTTCACATATAATCCAACTTACCTTAAGTTTCAAGATCTTAATAAACTTGCAAATATAGAAAGCAACAATTTAGTACTCAAAGCATTTATATACTTTTCCCTTACACCTTTTACTTAGTACAAAGTCATTGGAACTTTTACAATTGAGCTCCTAAACCAGTAAATACCCATTTAAAATTGAAAATCAACATCTTTAACTTTAATTCACTCACCTTTAGGTGTTACATTTGGCTAATATAAATTGGAGCATGATTTTATAAAAACCCAACATAACTCTTTTTAGAAAAACCCACTTCCAGTGCATTGTTTTGTGAAAAGCAAATTCCATCCAAAATCCAATCACCAAATTTTAAAAATCCAATCACATAACATCAAAGTATAATATCTGAAGAGTACAACCACAAATTTTCAAATACAAACTACACCAATTAGTTTTTCAATTATTCACTTAAAATTCGATGCATAAAATGTTTTTCTTAAGGATGTTTTGAAAATCCAATCGAGGATTAGAATTCCTCGTGCAAAAATACATAGGGGAACCAAATTTCAAAATTTTTGGCAAACATTTACTATTTTTCTAATTTTTGATAAAATCAAAGAAATTATCAACTCATCAAAATCCAACAATCCAGCTACAATTAGGAGGGGAGGGTACGTCAACAACCCTTACCGTTAGCTACTCCTTCAAGCCACCGCTTAGTCTCACTTCTGGTTAGTCGTTTTCCTTAAGATTTAAATTTCTTTTTTTTTGTTCTTTACTCTATCTCTCTATTTCTTTACTTTCAACATTTTTCCTAGACTTACAAATGACTAAAATTTGTTCAAGTTGCTGATTCCGTCTTTTTATAGTTCACTTGAGGTTACTTTTGATTTTTCTTTCTCCCATCAACATGTGTAAAGCATGTTTTATGTGTCAACAAATTGGTTTCCTACTTTTCCACTTGTCCTAAACTCTTGCCATACAGAGCAATATGTTTCCAAATGTGTTAGGGATTTTTAAAATTTTTTCTTTATTTATTACATAATATATACTCATTTTCGGGTATTTACAATAATTACTGGTACATATATTGACATAATAATTATATTCGATGTATATACATATTTTTTATATATTATTTAATGTCCAACATGAATTATGTTACTCCTATGATATATTTCCAAATGTTCGTTAATTTTCAGAACCTATTTCGTACGTTACCAATAACATAACAATATAGTAAATCGTTACTATTTTAGCTATATTTTAAATATTTTATTATATTTTTAAATTTTAAGTCTATAAAAACTTCTCGACTAACATCACAAATTTTCTTGTATATTTTTGGCATATTCGAGTTACCTTCCCTAACGCTGTAAATCGACTACAAAACCTAATCATGCAAGTGGAAGCCTCACAATATATTTAGTTGAAAACATTTCATAGTAGCAATTGACTTTTCTACAAACAAACAGAGCCAAAATTACCAATTTTGGTATCATGAAAACTAGAATGAATAGTTACAAAATTTAAACCATAAGTCCTATAAGATACCTGAAATCTATAGATTCTATTGTGTATCATATCTGGTTGGTTTTAAAAGATCATATGATAAATTTTGATGACAAATTTTTTGAAGAAATCTATAGATTCTATTGTGTATCATATCTGGTTGGTTTTAAGAGATCATATGATAGATTTTGATGACAAATTTTTTGAACTTATATTTATAAGATGGGGCAAAGGATAGAGATCCCTACTACACATATTGTACCTATTACTCTTTAAGCATTTATGGGATAACTTTGATTGTCCTCTTTTTCATTTAATCATCACGCCCTTGAAAATTCTAGCACTCTCATAGGTTCTATCAAAGCCTCCGTAGAAGTTTCTAGTGACTTGTGTTGGAGGTTCCATGATAGATTGTAAATGAGCTCATGTCTTCTCTTCTTTTACTCGACTACTAAAACATCCGCTTTTTCTTCTTTCTTTCTTTCTTTTTTATTTATTTTCAAAAATAGTTTGTTTCAAAGGTTAACTATCATCTTCATGGTCAAAGTTTCCGTCTAAAATTTAATAACTTCACATTAGTAGTTTCTTCTACCATCGAGGAACTTTTATCAATAACTCTATAAATTTCACAAGTTAATGAATGCCTAACTGGTATAACTTCAACTCTTTCATGAAGTTTACTCGGATGTATTCCAATTTTCTTACTAAAAACACTGTTCTTAGAACAAAAAAATGGAGATATGATATCATTGGTTTCTTTCCTTTATAGAGTTCATACGTAGGTTTATTTGAGGAATGTCTTAAATACACCTTATTTACAATATTGGATATTGCTAATCCAACTTTTGCCCATTGAGAGGTGTTTTGATCATTTTTTCAACTCTCCTGCTTCTCCTTTATATTATGATTGGAAAGAGGGAAAGAATTAAAAAGAAAAAAAAAATGTGGAAGGAATGAATTAAAGGGAAAAGAAAATGGGGGAAAAAATTATAAATTTTCTTATTTGTATAAGAAATGAAGGAAAATTGAGGAAAGTTAGTAATATGTTTTTTTTTTTTAATTTTATCAAAATATCATAAAAGTCCCTAAAATAGTAAACCTTTCTTTCATTTTAAGGGTAAGATAATAATTTTGAGTTAATTCCTTTTGATTCTCTCCAATTTGGAGGAAATGCTTTTCTCTAGTTTCAAGGGAAAGTTTTCTTTTCTAAATGGAATCCCACTTTCCTTCCTCTACCCAAGCCTTCTTTCAATCCACACACTGTGTTAGTTACACCAGACTGTAAGATTTATGTGGAGCTGAAGAGTTATGGCAATTCCCTATTGATTGCAATATTTTACAATATCACTCTTTCCAAATTCTTTACCATAATCAGTTCTGACTAGTGAAACTAGTTATAGCAAAACCTTTCTCATTCTAATTCGCTTTCCAGCTTTTTCAAAAGAATTAAAAGCTTCATTCTTCTTTTGGAAAGACAAGAATCATGAATATCTATAAAAGTCATGTAGTGACTAGTAACACTACAGGGAAAGGAGAATGGCATAGGCTAGCAAAAGCAAGTATTCGGAGTATTTAAAATTTACATTTAAGAGATTTAGTTACATAAGGGGAAATAAGAGAGAAAGGACGAGCATTTTCTCCAACTTTTTCCATTCTATGTCGCAACTCTCTCTCCATCTTCTCTGTGTGTATCTATTTCTTTTTTAGAAGCAATGTCAAGGCACATGTTAGGTCAACCAAATAAAATAATGACATGGAATTCCAAAAATAAATAAATAGAATGAAAACCAAACAAGGTCTTAATTCCTCTAATACATATAATTTGAACTGGCAATTTAACTTCTAAGATCTTTGTAACTTAGTTAGATCCTGTACCCACAAAAAATGAGATGTAAGGGCAGGGTAACATTAGCATCAGAGTTTAACCCTTAATATATGGAAAAGTCCACTGAATTTGTGCCGAAGTTGATACGAGTCCTTAATATTTTAAGTGAGTCACTTGAGTCTTTTAAGTTTATAACATTTGACACGAGTCGCGCCCCAAGTCCCCTTTTAGCATTTCCCATTATATACCAAAGGCTTATACACAATACAAATATAGGCAAATTTAATTAAATTGTAGCATAAAGTAAACGTAAGAATACTTGATTGAGTTTTACCACAAACACAGGATACAACCGAGATTGGGTTTCTTGCTATTTTATTATATTTCAAATGTTTCACACGTTTAGTTATATAATTTTGTAACAGCATGTTTAGCCTAAGTACATAATTTCGTAGTACCACGTTCAATCAAAGGACTCCACTGGGATCCTTAAATCGCCACATCAAACACAAAAGTCAACCAAAACAACATAAAGTACAACCCAAAATGGGGGAAAAAAAAAAAAAAGAGCAACTTTTTGGAGTCCTATAACACCCCCTGCTAACGGTGAAAGGAAGAAGAAAAAGGCTCTTTACCATGGAGAATGGTATAAGAAGCTCCCATTTTACATGCTCCAATAGCTCTATGAAAATCTTTTATGAATTCTCCCTTCAAATTAGAAGTCAACTTTTGCCACATACGGACAATCAATGATCAAAAGATTCAACCCACGGCTGGTGTTGCTTTCAAGAGTTGTTTACTTATAAAGTTAAGTCACTTCTAATTCGTGGTACTATGAAATCTACACAAGATGTAATAACTTACTCTTTTAAACACAACAATTTCAGAGCAGATGAAAATTTAACCATTAAATAGTAGCGAAACCCAGCAAGAAATTGGCGAACTTTACAAATCATTTCAACCTTGTTTTCCAAATTTAAACCTTACCCGTGAATACTGACATAACCCCTTGTTTCATCTAAATTATACACTGGAGAACTATCCAATTCGCTGTTGATGTACAAACATTTAAAACTCGGGAGAGATCCATAGGATCGTATGAATAGTACAAAAATTAGGGAGACCTACCTGACAAGTTGAAAATAATCATGCGAACCCTAGCTCGTAAGTTAAAAAGGGGCTATCTCCGATCTCTGTTTCTCCCAGATCCAGTATGTGCTCTGCCGGAATCAATAGGGCTTCTACCTTTTAAATCTCTATAATCTTCTTCCTTCTTGCTATCTCCTGATGTTTGCTTCCGCAGTATCTCCTCCACATGCCGATGCCATAATGCTTCTCTATCTTTCCTGGGCATCTTGTTGAACCTGGGATCAGGCTTCAGAAGACGCTTAGCAGTAGACCAGGAGTTGAAGACAGTTTTCCCATCCATTTCCTGGGTAGCTGCCTCTGCAGTGATAACTTCTCCAAGGAGCGCTCTGAAGTCAAGCAAACACCTCTAAACAGAAGAAAACCATAGGAAGCATTAGTCCCATAGTATAATTTCCAAAGGCATATAGGTTCTTAATCCTTCTAGAAAAAATGACTTCAGATAAAACTGTGTTCACCACAAAAACAGCAGTAGTCATCTTGTTGGTTTCAAGGCAGGAATATAACTCTTAAGCATTCCGTGTAATAAACCCTACATTGGATTATATGGTCTGTTGAGATTAACTTTCTCATTCTTTTTGTTTTCATGAATAAACTAACAAAACTGTGCTCAAGGGAGAAGAAGGGGAGAGGGGAGAGTTGTTGGGGGTGGGGTGGGTTGTGGGGGTTTTTAATTAAAGAAAAAAGGAAAAAAAAAAGAGAGAGAGAGAGAGAGAGAGATAGAGAGAACTGGAGCCGAACAACTGGTTGGCAGATTATGCATTACTAATGTACACCTGTCCACGACAACTTAAACCTAATTGGAGACCTGGTGACTAGCCAACAACCCAGAACCAATAAAGAGTAACCTCAAATTATATAACCACTCTTCCTACAGAGATTTTATATATTCCTAGCAGCAAGCGCAAAGACAGAAAAATAGCATGAGACAATCATAATCACTCGGCATTAAAGTTTCATGCACGGCCATTACTCTCTAAATAATTCTAGTCTGAAAAAAAATAACTCCAATTCTTCTTAATAAATCAACCATTGTATTAAAAGGAGAAATATTTACTACTTGCATTAAGGCAGGTATACGAAAAATACAGTAAACTCTAGAAGACAGGCAATACAAAACAAGATTTTCCAATCTGACATTTCATCCAAAAAATAAAAAGATCTTACAATAATATCTCTAACTAATAAACTCCAGGAGACGCAGTTAGGAAGGTAGACACTCAAATCAACATTAGTGAGAATCCTAATGGCTAGGACAAGAGGTAGTAGACAAGGGCCACCAAGTCTCAACTTCATATCTAAATCAACAGATGCAATAGACTGCAGCAGCCATAGCAAAGCCAAAAAAAATAATGCTGATGAAGGAGGAAAGGAAGAGAGTAGCCCCATTGTAGCATCTTTTGTTCTAGAATGATGTAATTCATGAAAGCTTAGAGCAAATAATAAGGGCACTCAAAGAATAGGTAAGAGCAGTCCTAAGCAAGACCACAGCCAACAAGCTTATTCAGAGTGTGAAGGTTCTGGTCTTAGGGAAAGCCAGAGAATAAAGGAGTGTAGAGGAATCAACTTCTTGCACCAAATGACTTTCTCACAGCCGACACAAGGGAAACAAGGTCTTATAATCTCATAAACACATTTAACAGAGAAAATGCCAGATGAGGAAAGGATCCCCAATAAGATATCAAGAGAAAGAGGTTAAGGATTACTGCATGAAAGGATGGAAAGTACTACCAAAGAACTCCATAGGGAGAGACCAATTCTCACTTTCCATACTACAGCACAGCTTTCCCACTCATGGAATTTTTGATGCTGCAACAGCCTTAACTGTGTTGCATGGACTTCTTGGTAACTAGGAACCAATCCCAAGTCCAATGGTATTGCCATCACCAACCTTCCAACAGAAACACCAAAAGATTTCTTGCTCAAAGTTTATGCCAATTTCAAGAACAATCTGTTGGGGCCCTGAGTACCCAAAAGCTCTTACCTTCAAGAAAGCAAGAATAAGCTTAATCACTCAAATTCCTCTAGGCCCATTTTAACAAAGGTGTCGATTAAACTGTGCAGATTTGCTTCAAAGTTCCAATCTGGGTATGCAAAGGCCGCCTTTAGACTGTGGCGCACACACTGAATCCCACTATATTTTTGCTTATCTTACCTCCTCCTTAGACAGAACAAGTTAATTCACATATTATTTGGAGGAGAGCTGCTGCCTATATTTCATTTGGGGAATTAAACAAGAGACCACTAGGACATTATCCCCTGTCTTGTCAAGCATCAGCTAGAAGAGTTTTTTGGCCTACCAGACCTCTCGCTAGTCTTTGTTTTACTGGTTTGAGTTATGGAGTCATGCACCAGTTTTTTGTCTCGGGTGCATTACTCATTTTTTCTGACAGGGATAGCAAGGTTCTTGTTCTGTGTTTGTACAGGGGAGATACCACCCCTTTTCTTTCTTGTACTTTCTTCACCTATAATCAATGATGAAAAAATTCTAAATTCAACCTGCCAAAACCAACAAAAGAAACATACGTGTATATGTATATTTGGTCTTCCACTCCTCATTAATTGTCTAATTTGTTTGATAACTCTATTGGCAAGAATAAATATGATGTCCAATACACTTTCAAAGAGGAAATTAATAATTTTATAAGCTGCAACCTCCCTGTATGAGAGAGGAATTTTGAAATCTAGGACTCGAACACAATTGGGAAAATTTGCAACTAAGCTCTCGCAATCCTCCTTCCTTAGCTTTGAAGAGATCAAGGGCATGCATTGTGTCCCAATCCAAGAGTTTGAGGGCTAGCAGAAGTATTCAACTTGGGCGCATCATGCGGCGAGTAACATTAGCGGGTAGTTTATTTATAGGATTGAGTATTCACTAAAAGCGAGATTAACTTCCCATAAGCAAACTATTTGAGAGTTAATACCGCTCTCTTGATAATGACTATAACTAATTGAAACCAGTTGTGATATTAAGCCTTCCAAAACATGTAGGGCCTACAACAATGCTAGAGAGCACTCCTTAAAAGGGATGGGCTTAGAACAATCTTAAGGTAAACAAGAAGAGAAAGCTGACTAGCCATCCAGAATATAAGAAAATATACGATGAAGTGAATAGTTGAACGTTGCACGAGTACTTCATGAGAGTTGAATCTCCCGTCTCATAACACATCAAATGACAAGAATGGAGGACACGCATTGCATGATGAGAGGACCAAGTAGGACAAGAACATCATTCATTAAGGAACTTAGATAAAGCTCCAATTCATGGAGCCATAAACTTTCATCATATCAGTCTTCATCGCAGAACACCAAGATATGGTATCTATGGACTAATTCTTGAACAAGAAAAATATTGTCAACTATATCTTGATGGTATGAAAGCCGAATGTTTATCTAAACACCAAATTAGCAATAACTCTTGTCATTCTCACGGATAAAAGCTTCGAGATGGCTTTATAACTAATAATATAACAAGAGATAGGCTTGTTATAAGCCATTTTCGAAGGGTTTGCTAACATAGGCACCAAAGTTATGCAAGCGCTATTCACTTCCTTCAAGAGAATTCCAAATAATAAGAACTCTTTAATAGCACAAATGATCTCAACACCAAAAATGGGACAAGACACTTGAAGAATTGGACCAAAAGACATCAGAACTTACTGAAGAAAAAAAGAAGAAAAAAAAAAAAAGCAGACTTCATTTTCTCATCTAAAAAAGGTCATCCAAGGTAGAGATCTACTCATCACTAAGTTCCTAGGTGACAAAATCTTCAATTTCAGGAGAACAAGGCTGGGATCCCCATTGAACAGCTACTTCTAGATGTCAACAGCCTCTTTATTGACTTCTTAGACTCCAAACACAAAAGACAGGTCATCCTTCACAAGAGAAATTTGCATTCCTATTGAAGCATTGCTTCATTACCTTGTCAACACAGGCCATGTTTTCATTGCCCAGCTTTAGCCATTAAACATGTGATTTCTACCATAAAAACTCTCCACTACTATGGAACACACAGCAATATTTATAAGCAATCTCTCCATTCTTAAGGCAAGTTATATCCCCTTGACTAAAGATGCTAGACTGAATGCCTCTAAGACTTTCCCTAGCTAGCAGAACAAATGACAAATCTAAGAAATATGCTTGATTCCAACTACTCAACTCACCTTGAGGGTTTTCAGCTTAGTAAACCACCTGAAACATGCCAGAGCCATTAACTTGACGACCGCAAATGTCCAAAACTGATGGAAGAAAATCCTAGTGCATAGCCCAATAATCGAACACTTGAAAGGGGTTTTCCTCAAGTGAAAAAGCCTCTTGGACCAACTTACGTGGGATGGATTTCTAGATTGTTTATTTTACAAAGCAAAGAACTCATACCCATAACTAAATCTCCTAACTTCGCTTCAACTAGGAAATGCCCAAAATCATGCATCATAAAGTGTTTTTGGGTAGTGTTAGTATTTTTTTTTTTTTTCCTTTTATAAATATTAAAGAGATAATGTACAAAAGCACATAAGTGAAAGATCCAAAAACCAAGAAAACAAAAAGACTTTTTAGGATCAAACCTTAGCTATCTATGAGGATCTATACAATAAGAAAGTTAACTAGGAGAAGGACCTAGGTAGAACAAAATCTTCCCAGCTACTATGGATGGTTGGGTGGGGATACCACCCACCCTTCTACAATTTCTCTCTTTCCATAAATAATAACAAATTACAGAAGGAATTTTCAAAAGCCCATCACCAAATCCATGACTGATATTGAAGAGAAAACTTCAGCACTTGACAATTGATATAATCATTGAATCTCCAACCAAACTGTCATAGCCACCTCACATTTTGCAACAAATGCAAATGAGATTCCTCCTCTCTGTTGCATAAACAGCAGCAATTCCTTGCAATCACACCTCGGCTTAGCAACTTATCTTGGGTGAAAAGTCTACCTTGAATAATTAACCATAAGATGAGAAAAGGGAGTGCCGTAAGAGGTTGGTCTTCTTCCAAACAATATGGGACCATCGCACCTTGGCATGTGGCTACCTAAGGGAGTTTTAAGCTTCTTGGATTGAGAAAGACATTGCTAGCTTCAGTTTCCACATAAGTTTGTCTGGTTCCTCCCCTCTCGAGGTGAGAGTTAGTGGAATATGTAACTTAATACATTGCGAAGTATCACCAATAGGCCAACACCAACCTTCACTATTAATAATGGCACTTACCTTCACATCTTTAGGCTAACCTGTGTTATATATTGCTCTTTTTGCTAGCCATGAAGCCGAAGGGCCTTTAGATGCCAATTGTCATACCATAATGATATGCTTTGCCCATTTCCAACTTTCCATTGTAAGGGAGGTTCCATCCAACTTCTTACTTGTAGGAGTTTCAACCACATCCAAGGGCCTTGGCCTAGTTTGCCAATAGACCAAAAACGTATTTCCTTTAGAAGTTTATTCTTAACCCACCTCAGCAATAGTGTTCACTTTATCTAAGCATAGGTTCCAAATGTGTTCAATTTGTACCACTTTATTCCATAAAGAAAGGTCCAAAATATCCAAACCACCCTCCTCCTTTGGTCAACATACATCTTCCCACACATCTTTGCTCTTCCCTTAGTCTCATCTTTTCCATTCCACAAAATTTTTGTTGTAATTTCCTTAAGAATACTTTTTGGGAGAAGAAAAGATGAAGACCAGCACACTTGTAAGGAAAAGAGAACACTTTTAATGAGTTGGGGGTCCCCCAACATAAGATAGTGCCTTAGATGTCTAATGATTAATAAGAGCTAAATATCGACTCACTAAGATTTTGCAATCACTCATTGGTAGCCTTGTTGATAAGGGGAACTCCTAGATATTTTCCGGGCAAAGAACTTCGAGGAAAACCAAAACAACTTAATATAGGTTCTTTGTCCACTTTCGACACTCCACTAAAGAAAATCAAACTCTTGGTAAGGCTGCATTTTAATCTAGAAAGGTTAAGAAAACTATCAAGACACTCCTTTATAAGATAGATAGAACTCCTATTTCCTTTAGAGAAAATCAAGAGATCATCTGTAAAACTCAAGTGAGTAAGTTTATCTTTCTTGCACCTCCAATGGTATTTAAAACCAGGTTTAGCCTCAAGGTTACTAAAAAAGCAAGAAAGAACTTCCATAAACAAGGCAAAGAGGTATAGGGAAAAAGGGTTACCTTGTCTAAGACCACATGATCTAGAAAAGTAACTAGCCAATTCTCTATTAACACAAACTAAAAACTTTGGAGTGGTCATGCATTTCATAATCCAATTTATAAACTGAGGTTGGAAACTCATAGTTGCCAATGTTTGTTTTAGGAATAACTAATTCACATAATTACATGCCTTCATGATGTCCACCTTAAAAGCACATATAAGGCTATGAGCATCTCTAAGGTATCCATGTAGTAATTCTTAAGCCACAAAGAGCCTCCCTTCAATAAAAGCAGATTGCTCCTTACCTATTAAACTTACAATTATTGATTTCAAACGATCAACTAAAATCTTAGAAATACATTTATATATTGCTTCCCAACAATGCTAGATCCAACTTCATCTTTCAAGGACTGGATACCGTCCCTTATGAGCTTTTGTCTAATAGATCTAAAGGAAAAAGTGGAGTTCCTATCTCTCTATTTAAGCCAAGTATCCTTAGATTTTTGGTGTAAAGAAAGATTCTTCAACATCTCTATTCAAATAATACACAAAAAGTTTCTTCTCACCATCCTAATCAACAATAGAGGGATTTTGCTTATTCAAGAGTTGTTTCTCTTCTAGAGCCTTCTTCACTTCTTGCACCTTAACTGCAATATTAGAGAAATACTTGGTTTAGCTTCCTAAGCTCATGTTTCAACATCTTGAGCTTAGTAACTACTTTAAATATAGGGGTGTCTTCCACTGAGATTTCCATATTTTGTCAATAGTAGGGATAAAAAGCGGACTTTTCTTCCAAAATTCAAAAAACTTGAAAGCGGTGTTTCTTGATTTTGCATTGGAGTTCAAATAAACAACAAGAAGATAATGATCTGATATCGTAGGGGAAGTAACATAAACATCAGATGCTAGAAACACCTGGAACTAGGCTAAGTTGAGGAGGGCTCGATCTAACCTTCTAGCGAACATATTTGATGAACACTTGTTAATCCAAGTATGAAGTGAACCACTTGTTCTAGCCTCTTCCTACTTGGCTCAATAACAGAAATCATTAAAATGCTCCATTCCTAAAGAGAGGTGCTCATTACCACCCAACTTCTCATCAACAATCCTACATTTATTCAAATCTCCAAGAATCAGTGTTATTGACTCTTTTAGCTTGGATTAGATCATCCCATAAGGAAATTCTCTCCCACAAATATTTGCTGCATAAACAAAAGTAACCTAGTACCAAATACCCTCACTCAACCATTGACATTTGCAATGCACAAACTGTCTTTGAGAGCTGATAATGTTAACTAACCACATCATAGGGTTCCATGCAACCTATACTCTTCAACTCGAGTGAAGTTCCTTTTACCAAGAAGGAAGGATCTGTAACCCCACAAACTAGGCATTTTGTTGTTTTTCTTTGGTCTCAAGTCTCAACAATTCCCAAAAAAGAAACTTTTTAATTGAAACATAAATCTCTAATTGCCTTTGCTTAAATACAGTCATTAAGACCTCTAATGTTTTAAGAAGCTAACATTATAAATCTATATACAAAGAAAATATACCCTTTTGAAGAGTCTATTTAAAAGGTACAGCACCCTCAATCAAGCGAGTGACTAGAGTCTTCTCCAGTCAAAGGATCTTAATCATGTTTCTTCCTAGTTATCTTCTTTTTGGTGACTTTGTTCCATTCTGTCTATTCTAAAGCAGCCTCTTGTTCCTTAGACGACATAGATTCCTAAGAATCAAGAACAAAAGACAAGCAAGAGTCATCAAGACCACAAGGAGTGCTAACCTTTCTTTCTAACTGACTACTACCCTATGGAGATGATGGTTCACCCATTAGCAAAGGTCTTTCAAAGCTTGCACTATCCGAAGCTTCCTCATTGGCCTGTTCTAATACATCCTTTCCCTTTCTAGCGGTTTCAGGGTGTTTAGGATCTCTACTTGCCTTGGATTTGGACGATACCTGATCCTTTACAACAAGAGCAGATTCTTGTATCTTTTCGTCGCAAGCATTAGAGCATTCATTAGGAGTGTCTTCATGTGATGACATGGAATCACCACATTTGATTGTACAATGACCAAAAACCTGACACTTAGAACAATTAGGTGGCAAGTTTTAGAACTCTACATCCATCGTGGAAACCGAACCATCCAATTTCCTCATAGCAAAGCTTAAAGACAAAGTCACCCCAGCTTCAACTTCAATGGAAGCTCTTAGAAACCTTATTCTCTCATTTTTTGCCAAGACGAGGTTCAGTTAGAGGGGGCGACCAAAGGCACTAGCAATATAGCTTATTCTATCCCTATGAAGATATTGCACGAGAACACTTCATAGTCTAACCCAAATAAGAAGTTTCCTTAAACAAATATGGTTGTAGTTTTCATCCATCTCCCACTTTTCCAAGATAAGGAGTTACTTGGCAAAGTACGATGGTTGTTTAAGGATTTTGGAGAGCGAAAATTCATCCTTAAATTTGAAAAAGAAATATCCATTCCCAATAGTGAGAACCTTAGTAAGACCATAATCTTTCCATCTTGTACAAGCCAACTTCTAGACAAAAAGGTAAGAGAGACCTTTAACTAAGAAGTATCCTATAGTGGTATTTTGCCAAATTTTTTGGCCAAAACATGCAACCAGTGCAAGTGGTTCAACACAAATTATGTCTCCTTCACAATTAGGTGGGAAATAGTCTAAAGAAACATCAATCAAAGCAGAGGAATCTTCGTTGATCTGCTTAGCAATAACTTGAGCAAAAGATAGCAGTTTTGGGTTTTCTAGTTTATGGTTTTGACCAAAGAAGAGAGAATAACCAGAAGGGGAAGCATTTTTAGTGTCTTTTTTCTACTTAACATACTTTTCCTCTGTCTAAACCACCACCTCAACCATAGCATTAATGGTTGAGTCACTAGTTAAGCGGGATGTATTTTCTAAAAAGCAATATGGGAAGACACTTTTCCTTTCTTGGTTTTGGTGATAGCACCTAGAGGCGAAAAGTCCTTCTAACCACCTATATTTTCGTCAAGATAAGGACAATTAGACCTAAGAAGGGTCACATCATCTTTTTGAATCTTGGAAAAACCTCTCAAACCATGTTTGGTAGAATCCAACCCAAAAACCACTTAAACATATTTTTCCTTCTTACTCATCACCAATTTTTAGCCGCTTGGGGTGGGGTAGGGGGGGTTGATACAAAGGTAACCAAAAAACGAACTTAGAGAAAGCTCTCAAAACACCTCAAGGGTGATATAAATATAGAAGTAAGAAGTCACCAAAGTAATAGAACAAAGCAACTAAAAGACACAAGCTAACACCTTAGTCCTAACAAGTTCTCTTCCCTTTTTCTTCCTTCTCTTGGCACAAGTAACTTAAGAAGACATCTTCCGACATGGCAGATTAAAGGAAGGAAAAACAACTATATCATCAAGGAAGTCAACTAACGCCATATTAAGAGAAGAGTTTGATATTAGAGACTCATTGAAACTCAATGCCTCACATTTAGGCTAATTGCCATCGCCCACTATATCAACGGCATTCTCAGTGGCTCTCACTTCTCCCAGGGTCTGAGACACCAAGTTGAGTTTTTCATTTGAGGAATGAGAAGCTTCAATAGTCTTGCTATCTAGAGTTTTCCAAATTCACCACGTTCACCAGCACTCCTAAGGGTTGAGGGGAAGGGCCATCTTCCTTTAGAATACAATCTATCATCAACACACCGAACCAAGATCAAGTCAATATAATTACTGCCAGCTTGCATCTCAACACACACTTGGGCAAAACATAGTTTTTCCTGTTGAGCTATAATAGTGTTTACAATCAATGGTTTACCTATACACGCAACATAGCTAACCTGCTTATGAAAAAAAGTCCATCAGGACGTTGCATAGCTTAACCTACACAAGCATGAAGCTGAAGCTTTATTTGCAAATGAAATTCCCATTAACCAAGGGGCTTCAAGAACCCTCATTACTTGCCCATCATCCCCAAACTTGAAGAGGAGAGTATCTCTTTCATTGCTCAAAACCTTATGTAAACCAAAACAATCCCTTAGTGCATGGGCAATCAATGCTTGCAAGGGAGTCCCAAAGCAATAGATATGTAGCTTATTCCCTTAGCATCTACAAACTCACAAGAATTCCACAAAGAAACAATCCAACTGTGAATCTTTTAAGGATGAACTTTTCCAGCAGAATCACCAGGTGCCACTTCCAAAACACCTAGGGCTAATCAAGGTCCAAGTTACTGCAGTTGAAAGTTAAAGAAGCCATCCTTGGTCCAAGAATACAAAGAAGGCTTGAATCTTCCCATAAAGCCATAGCTATAGATTGAAACAGGGGATTTTGTGTCCAAGAAAATCTCCCACCAACTTCTTTAGGTGGGCAAAATGGTGATTGCAGCCAATGCCAAGGACAGGTGGAAGGACCTAATGTAGCTCACACAGGCAAGAAAGCCAATTAAATGAAACAACCTATACATTTCAAGGAATTAAAGCTTGTAGCCCCCTAGATAGGACATTTGCTGGCAAAGAAGTTTTGGCAGCTTTTAGTTTGAGACGACAGCAAATTAGTAACGACTATGTCAACATATTATGAAGAGCAAGATGTACCTCATACAACATTTTTATGTGCTCTCGGAAAAGCTTTTCTACATCTGTGGGATCTAAATCTGGATTCGAAGCTCGGCCCTGAGGATCCTTTTCCAATTTAACCTTTGATTCTGTCCAAGACGCCTAAGCAAATGAAAACAAATATTAAAATAAAACAGCAATGATGATTTTCAAGATTCCCTTTTCATAATATAGCTATTACAAATAAAACTGCAAAAAACTGAATGCAATTGATTATTCATAAGTATAAGAATTTGATTCTCATAAGCCAAACAACCACAACATGAAGAAAACAGCAAAAACAAAACCAAGTGCCTTTCATTATTACATTTAACACTCCCCATTACTAATGAGCTGGAGCTTTCACCGAAGTGTATCAAGTCAATCTATATCACTAGGGTGAAATGATGGCACAAGATTAGGACTTTTGATTAAATATTCCAATACCATGTTGAATTCATATCCACATCAAGCACAAATAAAAGCTTAAGTTTATAACCCAGTGGTACTTCTACATTTCATACTTATATACATCTAAGTGCCAAAAAAGAAAAGAGGGAGAAATATATTAAAAAAAAAGGAAAAGGAGAGAAGAAGAATAATAAGATAGCATGATGGGAACAGATATGTGCTGAACATAAATAAAATAAAATAAAAATATAAAGCGTATGAAGGAAAAATCACCACCATACAATTTATCCTCCTCAAGCTTGAAAGACTGAAATCAAATTGCTAAATCAAATCCCCATGATAGTCATCAGCAAATTTTCTTAAGAACAAACTACAAACATTTGTGCTTGTATGTCAATCCAAATCAACACGTCTAGCATCAACTTTTCATGATATAACTGAAAATTTTCTTAAAGAACCCAATTATTAAACTTTTTGCTCACTATGATTTGTATGCAAAACTTTTCAAGGACAATCAGATCAATAGAGGACCAGAAAAAAAAAATAATAAAAAAAAAGTTTTAATGTCACATTTGGAAATTGAAAATTTCATCCTTTTTGTAATTAACTACCTGAAAGTTTAAAAATATCAATTTACTACATATAAACATTTTCAGGTTATTTATAGTACTTGGATTAGATAGTTGATTACAAAAAATGAGCAAAGATCAAATAATTAATTACAAAAATGAACAAAATTTAGATAGTTAACTGTAACATTGGAAAAAGTTTAGGTACCAAGTCAACACTTTTAAACTTCTAGTAGTTGATAGTAAAAATCAGTAAATTTCAGGAATAGTGAAACCATCTATTTTTAATACATTAAGGAAAGTCATACCAAACAATGATTTGCCATCATGGAGGATGAAGGCAGGAGTTCATATTTTAAAAGTCAACAACTAGATGGACATTATGCAGTTAATCAATCCATACACATGTTCAGCTAAAAAAAGAAAAAAAAAAATTAATCCATACACATAATGGATAGTTGAATATCCAACCTGAGGATCCTTTATTTTTTCAACAAGCAAAGCTTGAAAAGATTCAATTGCCTCTTTCCTGCGTATTTTCAATTTCACCCGTTCCATCTCTTGCTCTTCCCTTTCCTTCCTTTTACGCAGCTCCCGCTCTCGCTCTTTTAACTTATCCTGAAAGAGGAAGAAAAAATCATTTGGACAAACCTGCATAGCTCAACAGAATGAACAAACTTTGCAGCTCTTCATATTCCACTTTTAAAATTATAAAGGAAAGCAAGCAACCTAAAAAAATCAATACTTTTAAAATCTCTACATAGATATTCTCTGTAGGTATCATTACAAAGAAAGGCTATGGAGATAAATTTTTTTCAAGAGTATCTCCTAGTTTTGGAATATCGATTGGAAGGATTTCCACAACACTGTTGAAATTGTATGTCAATGACATTTCATATATTACTACAAATATATTAAACATCGACAGATGGACAAACATCTTGTAACCTTCAAATACTTGAATAATGCCGTTTCAGGATGAATAGAATAAAATGGTGCCCCAAGAATTCATTGAGATATTCTGGGTAAGCTCAAGTTTCTAACAGTTAAATAGTTGCTGAACAGAATAAGGCAACACTGCATACTACAGACAGTCCCACAATGATCAACCACCTCCAGTATATAATTATGAAAACTAGATGCACAATGCAGATTACTGTAACTGGGTATAGTTGCAGGTCACATAAATGCCAATCAGCCATTAAACAGTGCTTACTACAGACAGTCCCACAAGGCTACAGTGCTTACTATAGACAGCCCTGATTGGGAGGTGCAATATTAGAAGGGATGCATATATTTTACAGGTGCTTATACAGGGATGAAATACTGGAGTTTAAACAGGGGCACAAGTGTAATTTTAGAATTTATACATTTTGCTATACAAATTACTAATTGTAAGCATGTCCTCTTCTAGAACAGACAATGCCTTTACAAAAGGCACTAGCCTAAAAGGGTAAAGGGGAGTATTTTTGTTAATTAGAGAGAGATTGTGGATGAGCAGCTTACTCATGTAGTACCCATTTCCACATTGATAAGCATTTTGCTCATGTACCCACATTCACCTTGAAATCGCATCCCATATCCCATTACATCATCCTCCTCCACTAGCCACCACTGAAACCCTAACTCCAAATACTTCCATATACATACCCGTACATTGAACCATACACACATACCACTCTCACCACCGAATATTCACAGTTCACCATCACCACCGCTTATACCCATTTACCATACTCAACCACAATACATAATCACATACTTACCATCACATCTTGTGCTCTGATTGGATTCCTATATGCTTACCATAAATACACGCAAACACTAAACCCATATACAAACCTAAACACTTTAACCATACCCACACCTTATACACACATACTATACTACCGTCTTACTCATGCTTGTATCAGGTTTATTTGTCTATGTTCCATGTAAATATCATGAAAATCAGTAAATAATATTTCTCTCTCCAGCCAATCTTGCTTGGGCATTCTAGCTTGGTTTAACTTCTGTTGTGGAACAATTAACTCTGTTGTTTGGACATGGGGGTTCATGTCAAACGCATTGAAATATTGACAATAGTTTGAACATTGATTTTTATAATTGTTAGCATTTTGTATTTCTTCAGCACAAGAAAAATTAATTTTTCAATTTAATTAAATTAAAGGCCACTTTCTTTCATATGAAACTCAATATCATCATTAATACTTCAGCATTTTGCTGCCCATACCAACTATAACGGTGCTCCAATATCTGCAAGCCATTCCCTATGGAAAGACCACCTAACTTACAGCCATAGGTAAGGGATGCAGAATCGAATAGACTTCTTCTAATGGACTTGTTCTCACCTTTTCAAAGTAACATCTGTCTCAGTTATTGAACTCTCAAGATGTTATACAAAGCAAGAACAAGGAGTCTTTCACAAAATATAAGTACATCTTTACAGCAGGCCATAAGAAACATGAAAGGGGAAGAGAGAGGGAGAGAGCATCAATTTCATCCAAAAAGTAAATTCAAGCTCAATACCTGTTCCTCCCTTTTAGCTTTTGTCTCTTGCTCTTCTCTTTCTTCCATAGCCTTCAGTTCAGCTATATACTCATTAAACAAGGCTTCCCTATGTTCATGCTTTACTGATTTATATCTTGGGTCATCTCTCAAACTATCTTTCACCTACATCAGCATGAGAACAAACAGATGATCAAAGAGACTCAGAATCAATAACTAATGATGCAGACTCTAAAAGATGATAGAGTGAGGAACATTCATGGAGGTGATTTGACAATCTAGCTTTGCTTGAAATATATCATAATTCATAGAAACATAATAAGCTTCTAAAAGTATTCTACAAGGCAAGATGGTAGCCTCTTAGTTATGCACAAAAAGTTTAACCAGAAGTGGTTTGGAGACATATCAATTGAAATTTAACATGGGAAGCATCAACATCTGTCAAGCAACTCTAACATCACCTTTGAAAGCTCTGTCAGCCAATTGATGGTAAATTAGGGACTATATAGTTCTAAGAAGGGACAATGTCAAAATTACTACCTAAACTTTGAGCATTTATTCAATTGTACACCTTAAACTAAAAGTTGCTAAATATCATACCTAATCATACTTCTACTTATCAAGCTTGCTACCTTACCTATTCTTGTCCTTTTTTACCAATGATTATTTGTCACGCCATATCTTGAAAGAGAACAGAACTAGTAAATATGATAAGCAAAAGTTTATTTAGGTATGCCATGGTAAATTCAAACTCCAAGCACAAAATTTGACAAGTCGACAAGTTTGATTAGATATAAAATTTATTAATTTTAAATTTTAAGTATAAAATTAGAAAAAAAAAAAAAAAAACACCAAATGTAAAATTCAGTCAATGATTTTGACATTATCTCTTCTAAGAATTACCCAAAGCCCAACTCAAGCTTCAATCAGACCATGTTAAGGATCAGATCCCTCATGATTATGGTTTATACCCCTTTCCAGGCCCTTCTTTACAGTTCAATATGTGTACCAAGGTCACGCATGTGAGGATGCCTATGTATTTATTGCATTTGTTCAGCACATAATGAGACCAAAGAAATCAATACTAGACTGATTAAAAATTAAAAAAAAAAAAAAAGAAGGGTCTACTCCAACCAAATGCAACTAGAAAATGGAAGATATGTCCTGACCAGGATTATATGATCACAGGTCAGGAAAGAGGTTGTCAAAACAACCTCTGTTTTTTTTTTGTGTGTGTGGGGGGTGGTGGTGGTAAAACATCACTTCATCCTTCCTGTTTATCCTTCAAAATGTAAGTTGGACACTAATGCAGCAATGTGTATAAACATGAAGCAGATACTTTGAATTACATTGCATCATAATGCTCAGTAAGACATACCCTTGACCAGCGAGAATGAACAGTTATATTTCCTCTATCACAAAGCAAGGACTTAAAACTAGAGGTTGCAGCAGCACGTTCTGCTAGAGCCTTTTCTTCAGCAGCCTTCTTTAAAGGAAGCACCCTAAGTGTTAAGCAACAATGTTAAGAAATCAGTGACAACCAATAAAGTAAGCATAAAGGATGTGGTATCCTAGACCAAACAAAAGAAAATCATATTTCCAAATAGCCAACGGGGAACAAAGAAAATCTTAATAGGAAACTGACGACGAAGATCTGAGGATTGCCAACTTAACCAACCTACTTATATAATTATCTTAGATTGGTAGTCATATGCTGATAGCAAACATGAAAAAAAAATGGTTGTGGGAAAGTATTTTAGGAAAGTACAAATTTATGGCATCTTATTTACATGCATTAATATATGTAATAACAAGGAGTTATGTTAGCTTAGTCAAAATATTTGACCATTTGAATCTATTATGTTTATGCTCTTGAATATATATGTATATATGTACACGAGGTCTCAACATCGATGAATAACACACCAAGATGTTTCATTCTATTTTGTTTTTCTATATTTCCATTTTGTTTTTCTACGTGGTATTGACCCTAATTTTTTCTAATACAAGATGAGAAAGCAGGTGGCTTGTGAAAATTCCACTAATTCTGTGTCAGTAACCAAAAGGGAAGTGGCTCGTGAAAGGCTCTGGTGCAATCATTGTCAATACACTCGCGATAACTACTAGAAACTCAATGGAAAACCTGACTATATTAAAAGAAGCGGCAAAAAGAGCTCTAATTGTCGCACAAGTGGCTGAGATGGATGTCAGTGAGGATGTTAATGCTGGTACGAGTTTGACACCTAATCAAATTGCTCTAATTAAATAGATACTTGACATCACTCACGTCAAGTGTAAAGCCGAGAAAACAAAGGAGGTCGCTCCATATGCTGCTACAACGGAGAGAAGTACGTATTTGACTTCTCCTGAGCATGACAGGTGCAATATGAGGATAATAGACACCGGTGCCACTGGCCATATGTGCAATTCATTATCTTTTTTCAGGATTTTTAATTCACGTGAAAATAAGGTATGGGTTATTGATGGAGAAAGGGTATTGTCAAAAGGAAAGGGGTCAATTCAACTTGGAAGTTTGCACTTGAATGAAGTTTTGTAGATACCAGAATTACAATACAACTTAGTTTCTCTGAGTAAATTGACCAAGGAGATGACGTGTAAAGTAACTTTTGCTTCTACTCAATGTATTTTTCACGACCAACTTTCAAGGAACATGATTGGCGATGCTGAAGAAGAGAATGAGCTCTACTTCCTTGAAAGTCAACCAAAGGTCAAGTCTAATGTATTTTTTTGGGCTGAAAATAACGATGATGCTATGTTATAGCATCAACGTTTAGGTCATCACGACTTTTTTTTTACACGTCAAGATTGTATCCAAAGCTGTTCACAGATAAAAATATTGGTGATTTGAAATGTGAGCACTGTGTTATCTCCAAGCTTGCAAGTAATTCTTATAGTATTTAGCAATATAAGTTGATAGTCTTAGTTTTACTGTATAATGTGTGTAGTTGTGGGCTTGGTATTTGTGCATGTGTTCGGCCTTAGATACTTTTAATAGTTATCCCATTAGTCGTTTTACTATAAATAACGAGTGCTGGCTAGAAGAAGTGAGCAGATATTTAGTTAAAAAGGTATTGTTAGTTATGGTGAGCAACAGTGCACATATATGAGCTTCAACTCATAGACCTTCCTCTTGAAGGTATTAGGGTTTTTGCAATCAATTTCTTTCATTAAAAAAAATTAATAAAATACACTAGTTTTCTCCATTGATCTCTCATCATTCATATCATAAGCTATCTAAACCTTTCCATTTGATCTGTAGTGACATCTAGGGTCCATCTAGAGTCTCTGCTATGTTTGGTTATAAGTGGTTCATCACATTCATTGATGATCGCTCGAGAATTTGCTGGGTCTATTTGTTAAAAGAAAAATCTGAAGCTTGTTCTATTTTTCAAAGATTTCATAAACTTGTAACCAATGTGTTTCAATCTCAAATCAATTGATCTTTGATAATGGAAAGAAATATTTTTCTAAGGAATTTGAAAGATATTTAGGTGAACACAATATCGTTCATCAAGGTTCTTGCACATATACTCCACAACAAAATTGAGTATTTGAACACAAGAATAGACATCTTCTCAAAACCACTTGTTCCATGATCGTAGCTAATTTTGTTCCCCCTCAATATTGGGAAGAAGTTGTTCTCACTACAGTTTGCAGTGAATCTTTTTAATAGAATGACCTCCCAACTTCTAAATTTCCAAAATCCTGTAAGTGTTCTTTGTGAGTCATTTCCTCACACATATTTTGCTCTGTCACCCAAAGTTTTCAGATGTGTTGTATTTGTTACTGATCACTCTCTCAACAAACATAAATTAGAGGGGAGAGCTCTCAAGTGTGTTTTCATCTAATATCCTTTTGTTTAAGAGGTCATAAATGCTCTCATCCTCCTAGAAAGCGCGTTATTGTAACCTCTAATGTAGTATTCTTTGAAAATGCTTCTAATTCAAGGGAAGTTGAGAACTCTAGCGATCACATTTCTCTACCTCTTCTACCTGATACTCTTAAGTCAAACCCCAGAATCATATGGAAACACCAAAACTAAAACATCCAGTAGCAAAAGAAACATTAAAATGGTTGATAATATCCAACAAGAACAGCAGACTAATGAGACTGTACAAGCTTCAAGACCTGATCCAAAGCTGAAAGTATATACTAGCAGGCCTAAATTGCATCAAAATTGCCAATCATCAAGTCCCAAAGGAAGGTCCGAATCTGAGAAAGATTATGTTCAGAATCAAATTAATACATCAGATTAGATTCATGCCATGAAAGATGAACAATAACCAGCGTGATACATCATATCAGACTTATAACATGACAGATGCTCCTAGAGTCAACAATGATTTGGATCTTCCTATAGCTCTTCGAAAGGAGAGACGAACATGTGCCAAGTACCCCATATCTAATTATATGATATGTATCTGATTATGTCCCACCTTCAAGTTGTTCATTACTCGTATAAGAAATGAAAGTATTCCCAGAAACATCAAAGAAGCCATGTCAGATGAAAAGTGGATGAAGTTGTACTTGAAGGGATGAAGGCATTACATAAAAATCACTTAGGAAGTGTGTGTGATTTACCAAGTGGGAAGTAGGCAGTGAGTTGCAAATGGGTATTTACTATTTAGGACAGGTTTGATACAAAGTTCAATTGGTTGCACAAGGAATGGTCTCGACTACGAAGACACGTTTGCCCCTGTGGCAAAATTAAATTCCATTCAACTTGCTGCTACTCTTGATTGGCCTTTCTACCAATTGGATGTAAAGAATGCTTTCCCTAATTGAGAGCTAAATGAAGAAATATACGTGCAACTTCCTTTAGGATTTGAATCAAAAGGTGATCAGGATAAGGTGTTCAAGCTAAACAAGTTTCTATATGGGTTGAAATAATCTCCTAGAGCTCAGTTCAAGAAATTTTGTGACTTTGTTCGAGTTTAGGTACCAACGAAATTAGACCGAGCATACTTCATTCATCAAGTTAAGAAATCCATTATCATTGTTTATGCGGGTGACATCATTCTTAGGGATGATGATCTAGGAGAAATGGCTAATCTAAAAAGAAAAATCAAAGAAAGGTTTGAGACAAAGGAGCTTGGTGATATGAAGTATTTTTTGGGCAAGAAAATTACAAGAACTAAGAAAGAAATCTTCATAAGTCAAACATCCTAAATCTTCAAAAAGAGACTGGAGAGCTTGGATGTGAGCCTATGAATACCCCTTGCCACAGAATTGGAATAATTGGTTAGGAGATAATGATATGCAAGTTGACAGAGAACAATATCAAAGATTAGTAGGCCACCTAATCTATCTTTCATTGTCATGATCAGACCTTGCTTTTGCAATAAATGTAGTAAGCCAGTGGATGCATGCACCTACCAAGCATCATTTGGACGTTGTGCATCACATACTAAGATATTTAAAAGGCACACCATAGAAAGGAGTTTTTATAAAGCAATCAAAATATCGTCATTTGGTAACATATACCGATGCTGATTAGGGAGGCAATAGATTGGATTATAAATCTACAACACGAATTTATGTTTGAGTTTGAGAAAATATAGTCACATGGAGAAGCAAGAAAAAATCGTTTGTTGCAAAAAGTAGAGCTGAAGGTGAGTTCCAGGTAATTGCACGAGGATTGTGTAAAATTATATGACTACAGACACTATTGATAGGGAACTCCACAACTCTGTATTGTGATAGCAAATCAGCCATAAGTGTTGTTAAAAATCTAGTTCAGCATGACAGGATGAAACACATGTGACTTGATGGAAATTTTACAAAGACTGAAATTGACAAAGGTGGAATTAAATTGGAGTACATTCCTTCAAGAAATAAATAAGCCAACATTTTGACCAAAGCCTTAGCTTCAAGTTACAATCGAAGTTAAGAATGCTTGATATCTATTCCTTAACTTGAAGAGAGAGGATGAAAGAGGAGGGGTGAGAAAGTATTTTAGAGGAGTACAATTTTATGGCATCTTATATATATATGTATTAATTTGGTCAAAATATGTATCAATAAGCAGTTATGTTAGGTTAGTCAAAATATTTGACCATTTGTTTTTGTTATGTTTATGCTCTTGCATATATATACATGTGTATACAAGAGCTCTAAAATTGATAAATAAAACATTAAGATTTTTCATTCTATTTTGTTTTTCTACAATGGTAAACCACCAGAACATCACAGAGCCATCATCAAGCCAGTTGAGGCTAGCTTCAGTAACTGGATATATGCAGGTAAGACATCATCAAGTTAGATCAACACTACTCACCATGACATATGTCAAATGGAACAATTCCTTCAACATCCTCCATTTTAAGTGCTCACAGACAAGTAGTATAGTGTGTATTTTCAGAAGTTATGGGGAGGGCAGATCATGTTTTTGGAGTTTAGGGTTTGTAACTGCACAAGACCATTAGTTTTATGGTGTATTTGCAATTAGCAAAAATAAGTAGGATTTGGTTGGAAGATTTATGATCATGGACAAAAAGGAGCAATTTGGGGGAAAAAGATGATGTTGGTAGTCAGTAATGCTTTTTCATATGGTTCCAGCATAATGTAATCTAAAAATGAAATTACAGCATATTCTATGGAATATCTGTTACTAACATAAGCAATTTTAGATCAAGTAACTCAAAGTCGCTTCTTTCCACCTTTTACCAACTATAAAGATTAAAGGGTTCACCCAGTACATATAGTATTTCTGGCCTAACACTATTGGTAGTCAGTCATGCTTTTCCATAGAGTTCCAGCATAGAGTAATCTGAAAATGAAATTACAGCATATACAATGGAATATCTGTTACCAAGTTATGAAATTTTAGATCAGATCATATGAAATCGCTTCTTTCCTCCTTTTACCAACTACAAAGATTAAAGAATTCATGTAGAAGGTTTTCCCTTACACTTTTGTAAAGAGGTAGTTTCCATACCTACTGATATCCATTTATGATATGTTTCTAAACATGTAATTCCTCAACTGTACATAAAGAATCTCCATCTAGCATTTTACTTTTCATTGGTAAATCTTTTTACTCTGTTTTTTTTTTTTTAACTGAGAGCAAGGGAATCCATTTACTTTTAAGGTGGAACAAAAACCATGAAGCCTAGGAAAGAATCTTGCATATTTAAGATATCATGCTGGTTTATGTCCACAGATGTGCCCATCTAATACTTTACCCTTCATGAGACTCAAACCCTCAACTTATTTCGCTGTTGGGAACCTATTGCCCATTGTGATTTTTCTTTTGGAACAAATAAGATAATTAGGCCATGAAGGACTAGTAATTACTCAAACAGCTTATTTCACTGTTTAACCCTCAACCGATTATTTAATAGTAAGAACTATATAATTGAGTCTGATCAAACAGCTGAAGTTCTGTTATTAGTGGAAGTCTTACTTACTTGGACACCATGAACATAATTGCACTACAAATATCTCAGCCATTACTTAAATCCAACTTGTCCATGTTATTTATGATAGATCTTTCAATGATGTTTTTCTTCTAAAAAAATGTAACCCATCAAATCCAAAACAGATCATGCAATCATGGCAAAACTTAGCATTAGAAGACTGCAATAGAACGGCAATATCTACCAGTTATCTTGAAATACCTTTCATTCAACAAAATCTCTCGATCTTTCCGATCCAAGGCCTCAAACCGAGGATCGTGTCCCCATTTTTTCCGAAAACTATAGTAATCAGTTGTGTGATCAAAATCCTGCAAGTCATTCCAATCAAAGCAAAAGCCAAGAATCCCATCAAACATTGAAAATGATTACAAGCAATGTATTCATCAAGAAGAACATGCAAACCTCTGTTGCTTCCTCCAACAACTTCTTAAATCCTTCAATAGCAGCTTTCTGAGCTGCTCGCTTCTCTTTCCGCTCCTCCTCAGCACGTGTTTTAACATAATGGTCAAACAAGGACCGTCTAGCAGAATGACTTGGAATAGCCTGCAACAGAGATAGCCAAGAAGAGGAAAAAGGGGAGAGATAATCAGATTAAATCGATTTAGTAAGACTTAAGAAGAAACACTGATAATGAAGCCTTCACAAACAGCCAGTGAAGTAAACTACTAAGTAACAGTTATGAGCATTTCCCTCTGAGGCTTCACCACAACTCCATGAAGAGTTTATATCATTATGGAATAGATAACATGATAACCAGCCCATCCATGTTTAGGAAAAGAATAAAGAAATATGTTTTGACTAGCAAAAATCACATTATTTAAACAAACCATGCTCACTGAGATACACGGCATTCCCCTGATTTGTACCACCATGTTTGTATGATAAATGTAGGTAAATCAAACCTTAAAACGCGGATCAAAAACAATCTTTGGAAGTTCTTTCTCCCATTTAGAGAATGGTGCTACTCCTCGTTCCTTGAGCATTTCCTGAAATTTTTGAAAATATATAATTTAGTTTTTCTCACTTCCTTCTGACAAATTCCATAAATAAATGAAAAATAATAGCAGCTAGAAATTGGAAACTTAACTAACAGCCCCTGCATGAATGAAATGTGATAATCATATCAACAATTTTTTGGTTATATGAACGGTCATAAACTAACTTTGTTAAAATTGGGGGGATAGAAAAACCTACTTCACCGTTTAAAAAACCAATTGTATGGCATCAGCTCTCTCAATAAAGAATATGTTCGTGTGACGGATGATATAGCAGAAATCAAGGAGGCAGCATTAAGGTTCTTCCAATGACAATATCTTGAGATCAAAGAAGGAATCTTTCCATGGCTAAAAACAGATAGGAAGAGTCAATGAAAGCACTTTTAAATCCTGGATCTACGAATCAAGAGACACCCTGTGCCAAGTGGACAATGCATGAAGGGGACAAGCTCTTATATGACCAGATTACCAAGGCCATATGAATACACTATGAGGTTTTAAACAAAGGTGTGGAATATTATGGGCTATGAAGCCATGGCCACAGCCAAGGATCTTCAAACTAAAGCAAATACCAAACTGCACCTCAATTATAGAAGTACCAAAGATTGAAAATCTGTCATCTAGAAGGATTATAGGCAAATTGCATGTTGTAATACCCATCTTAGAAGTTCTTGCAAATAGAATGAAGGATAGTAGGTAAGCACCAATCTTCTGTAATCAAGGGATGACATACAATTGACATACTCGTCTCCAAGGAGCTTTTACGCATATATCGAAGAGGGATAAGGCAAAATACAATATTTGCTGGGTTAATTGAATTACTTGGAGATTGGATTAAATCAAACCTCCTATGAGGAAGAAGTTCTAACATAGTTCAAGTCTCGGGTGATAAGTGGGTATAGAGGAAGATCTTGCGATTCAGGCAGATAGCAAAAGATTGGTTTGAACACAGAGTTGCTAATGGTAATATGATTTAGACAAGGCATAATAATTAGCATAACAAGGGGCCTGCAAGCTGGTCAAGAAAGAGCTATCTATTGCTCAGGCTTCCTGAAGGAGGCAAGACTCTGCTCTACAATAAATGCAAGTAATTGGGAATTGCCAAATGGAAATATTGAGTAAATACCAAGAAAAATATGAGAATGAACCAGTTCTCAAGGAATGAGTAGATAGAAAGACTCATGTCCTTACTAGGTTGGACAGGTAAGGAATTTCACCATTTTACTAACATTAAAAACTTTGGCCCATACCTAAGCCTCCAGTTGCATAAATATTTTTGGGTTCAAAAACTCCATAACAGGTACACTTTTATTTTACGACTTATGCCACGGGCAAAATTTACACCCTTCACTAGCTAAAGACACGAAACATTGTGCACAATGACATATGTTGCCTATGTACAAAGGAGCAAGAAAATAAAGATCTGATATTTAAATTTGACTCCACTGAGACAACATGGAGGTCTTACCAACCACATATAGAGGCCAGCTCTCTCTGATAACCTAGAAAGCAGTACACAGGGTTTGACAGCACACCATCACCAAATGATAACTAGATGGAGACTCATTCATTGCACTGATGTACTATATCTGAAGAGGGAGAAATCATACAGGGTCAAAGGGATTTCTCCATTCGTGGAGTAGGTGGTTCAAAGGATTATGGCCTTTCGCCTTAGGGATGAGAAGCAGTTAGATTTTTCTACTTGACTGTTATCAATTTCCTTTGCAGTTAGAAGGAATGACTTGAATGTGAATAATCCAAAAAAAATGTCTTGTATATGTTTTTCTAGCTGATGCAATTCAGCAACTCGATACTATGTTTTGTCAAGAGGTTTCCCATTATTTTGCAGGGGATAACATTATGAATATATTCTATCCATTAATAGAGCTCTTACCAACTTCCACATTTCCAGGTTCAAAATGCTTCATCCCAAGCAACAAATACATGACACAATGCTAGAAATGAATATCTCAAAAGCAAAAGATGGATAATATTATCATTACTGTAAATTGGACCATAAGAAAGTATTCAAACATGTCAAAACTAAATCCCTCACACTAGCATGAAGACATTGGATTTCTTCAAAAGACAGAACGACTCCACTAGACTTAATATTATGCTTACAAAGTTGACACTTCAGACATAATGAAGGGAAATTGAGGAAATGAGGTCACTAAGAGGGGTAACAAAGGAGCACAGCCTAATTAGACATGTTATATCTGCACATATAATCCACTGGAGATCCATGTTCTTCAGCAGTATGAAAACACAAGAAAAGATTTCATTTAGAAGTACAAAGCAAAGGACATATGTACCTTAAACTGAAGAATGCGTTCCTCTTTGCTTGGTCCACTATCCTCATCTTCTGACTCAGAGGAAGATTCTGACAGATTACCATCACCATTCGCATCTTTTGGCTTGTCCCTGCTGCTTTCAGCTTGGGGGACCCTGCCCGTAACCTCAACTGCTTTCTGCCCATTAGCTTCCGAAACTGCTGCTGCAGCCATAGATGGTGATGAATTTCCCGGACTTCCAGAATCCTGTAACTTCTTTTTAATCAAATCAAGTGCAGATGTTGATGCTAGTACACCAGATGGTCTAAAAACTGTGGCATCACGCCCACCAGTAGTAACAGCAGGGGCATTTGAAGAGGTTGCATTGGACACCTTCTCACTGGACTGATTGGAACTTGCCATTGAAACTGGATCTTCTTTGACAAAACTACCATCTTGCTTCTTTCTCAGTTCGCTCACCTCGCTTGGGATTTGCCAACTGCTTAACTGAGGATAAAGAACAATCGATAAACGGCAATTACTTAAAAATTCTCATATTCATACCACAACAGCTAAGATGAATATTCTTTTTATCATATAAACAAGTCAAAAGATTATGAAAGAAAAATAAAAAATATTGAGAATGAGATCTTATTATTCAAACTATAATCATTTGACAGTGCGATGTATGCAAGGCACAGTACGCAAGAGTCAAAGGAAAAACGGTTTTATTTCATAAGAACATTCCCACAAAATGGACATACTTCTTTTGCATAAGAAAAACTTCATATAAGAACTACAGTTTGAAAAAGGCTTCTTGGTGCAGATGAGCTAATCTTTTACAAGAGAAAGTATTTTTCAGTGTCCACCAACTCCCACTACAACTATAGTCAAAATAAAAGCAGTGTTCTCAAGAGGAATATATGAGGGTCTGTTATACACAAAAAGTTTTTAAAAAAATAAAATAAAATTACCTTAGTTTTGTGGTTGTAGTAATATTTTTTCCCATCACTCATAGTCACAATTTCCCAATCAGTGCCAGCAACTTTCTCCCTTAACAGAAGCAATGTCAAGGTTAAATGAGTAAGATATGTACTTGTCAGAAAACTTCACTCTTATGGCAACTAAAGATCTCATAACAATGACTTGTAACCAAATTTTCATGTAAACAATTATGACAGTTTGCATGTCTAATACGTGCCAGTGATGGTACACGAAGATTCTAACCAAATCTAACCTATAAGAAATACAGTAAGGCATCAGTATAGTGGTTTAAATCCAAGAGTTTGCACAATTAATTGTATGTCACAGGTTCAAATCCACAATGGACACTTTTTTCTTTTGGATAAGGTGGGATAATTTTGCTTTTCATAACAAAAGAAGAGTAAAAGGAGCACACTGAAAGCCTAAAGAATCAATCTAGGTATCAAAGTAACAAATGGATGCCTAGACCAATAGAATGGCCTTAAACTACTAGTCCAGATGGATACAATGCAGACTTCTTCCAAGATTGTTGGAAAAGAGGTAAACTTATCCATTGAAGACTTTTTCTTGAATTGGGTAAACTTCTCAAGTAATAAATAGTACTTCTTTAAACCTTGTTCCCATGTATGCCCATCCCTCCTCCCTTATCCAAACAGCACACCCCCAAGGGCCCCAACCCCCCGGCACCTGCCCATCCAGAAAAACCAAAAAACAAAAGAAAAAAAGGATGAAAAAACCCACCATTCACGGATGTATCTCCAAGATCATGGACAAAAGTAGAACCCCCACCCCCCCCCCCCAACCCAAAAAAAAAAAAAGGAGA